>JAOXYI010000006.1:317968-329845 GCA_028566495.1 Lithophaga antillarum
AGGGTTCTCGTAAATAAGGTCTTGACCAATCAGAAACGTTTAGAATAATGACGTTCCTATAATATCGTTGTATTTCTGAAAAGGTCCATCGTACGGGCTGTCTTCGATCAAATTTGAGAGTACATGTACTTATTTTACTCCATGATACGAGTAGGGAGGGGATATAATGAATTTTTCTTGTCCGTCTGTCATAACATCTTGTCTCCTAAAATGCGCTTTTCCCTGATCAGATTATCTCGAAGCTTGATAGTACCGATACTCGGATCAAGTTCGATTAACAGCCAATTTCGAAAAAAATTTTTTGGGAGAAAACTTTTCATGCTATCCATCAGGGAGCTTGGGGTATGTTAGATGTACTGGCTGATTTCTGTTTTTTTAGTCATTTTGCTGTATGTACTTAAAAATACGTCAATTTTGATTGACTTTCCAACTTCTCTACATTATCATTACTGTAGAGGTAAAAGATATCAAAATGTAGATTTAGAGCATCAAAATCCTTTGTTAAATGCATGCAAAGCAGGAGAATATTTATCCTTCCGGTCATTTTTTCCTATTTTCAGGTTTCAGTGTTTTTTGTATCCTCTTTTGTTGTTCTCGTTCCTGTCTGGTTGTATCGACTTGCGACTTTGGGATACTGCTTGGGTAATCTTCTATGCTTAAACTTGCTCGCAATCTCTGTACCTCATCCCTTGTATATATCTTCAGCTACACATAGCTAATTACTTTCGTATCGTTGATAATTCAGCTAATCAGGCTTCTTTTGACTGCTCTTTGGTTTTAACACTAAACTTATAAGATAACTAAATCTTTAGTCCTAATATTTAGAACAAAATAAACTTTGAGTATTTTTCTACCGCTTACATACTTGTTCATCCAGTCTGTTTTACCTTACGCTATACAGACATTCATTATAAACTGTAACCAAATGTTACTCTTTACATATACATAACCCATGGATAACAGACTTACTTAGTCCTCTTAGTTATCTGCTTGACATAAGACGTCAATATACTGAGCCATTCTTTCCGGTCTTGTGCCATTCATGTCAACTCCTCTAGTCTTGTTCTCCATTTCTTACCCAGTTGTATATCTATGTGTTCCTCTTTGTGGTCCTCTCTTTCTTTTTCCCATTGATGACCAGTGAAGGATCTGTTTTGATGTCTAGTCTTTTTCATCCTCAATACATGTTCTAACTAGTTCCATCGTCTCCTTTTCGCCTTTGATGTTATATTACCCATCTTAGTCGGCTCTTCTAACTCTTTGTTATTAATGATGTTCGGCCAACTGATTTAAGTATCCGTCGGAGACATCTTCCTTCAAAGGCTCTCATCTTTCCTTCAATCTCTTTTTTTTGCTCTCCCATGTTTCTGATGCGTATAACAACACTGATCTTACATTGCTACTGCGCAATCGTAGTTTTGTGTTTGTTGCAATTGTTTGAGACTTCCATGTGTCCTTAAGTTTAGTAAATTCTCCATTTGCTTTCCCTATTCTGATCTATATTTCATCTAATATGTCGCCATTTTACATAAGTGTGCTCAGATAGCAAAACTGTTTCATTTCCTCTATTTCACTTTCACTTTATCTTTCATCCTTACGTTGATTTTCAGTAGTTTTGCTTTATTGGTAAACTCAGATGTTTTATCTTGCATGTGTTGGTACATCTGTAAGACAAGTGTAATGTTATCCGCAAAAGGAAGATCTTTTAGATGTTCCATCATATTCCAATTCAAACCTCTACTTCTCTATGCTGCTAGTAGATGTCATTATCTACTCTATCACGGTCAGAAAGAGGAAAGGGAAAATAATACACATATACTTATCCAGGTTGATTCTCTGCTATTGTGTCTTACGGATTAAACATGTTTTTAAGAATATTTATGATCTTTACTGGGATTCCATATAACTGGACAATATGCCACAAAGTTTTTCTCTATGGATCACAGGACTTCACTATCATTTTCTTAGCTATCTTATTTTTTGCCTCTGTCGTAAATTTTCCTAGATTGGTTTGAGAATTCAGCTTGACATAAGGTGTAAATCCAACAATGCAGTCAGTCCAAACTTTGAATATTAAGGAAGGTGTACATTGTACATTATTAACAAGTAATTCCTTTTACTCTGGAATAGTGTGAAAGATGTTTATTGAAGTGGATCGTGTTTTTAATGTTTTCTGAAGATGAGCCTTTCATAATTATGTATGACGCTACTGTAGAATGTTCCGAGGAAACTTCATATGATCGAAAGAAAATACTTGCCATACCAGTTGCCCATTTTTGTCTAAGATACCCACAAAATTTGATAATTCAACACTAAAGATCCAATACTAGGAACCCCAGAGCTGGTTACACATTCAACAAATTGGTTACTTTTTCAATGTCAGATTGATTACTAGCTCAAAGAGGAACACTTACTATTTTATCAATACAAATGAAAATTGGGCATAAAAATTAATAAGTGAAAGGTTTCAGACTTCAGTAGCATATTGCAAATAGTTACAATACAAATCAACGTTCGACAGATGGGTAAAAAGCGAACATAGAAAACATTCTGAAGGTTGAAAAAATAACAGTCTGTCCATTTCAGTCTAATTTAATTTAAAATCGGACACGTTATCTTTCATAGTTGCCATGTTATCTCAACACTGAACGCTCGCAAATGCCAAGTGAAACTATATTGTGTATGCTGAAAAATTAACTAACTCAAGGTTTCAGTATATTATTCAGCAGTGTACAAGTAAAAGGTTCCAACATCGTCAAAAAAGCGACGACAGAAAAATAAGCTTTTTGAATAGTGTAATGCTACTGATACCAACTTTGATTCACTAGAATAATTTGTTAATTGGCAAATGTCTTAAGCAGCAAATAAGTTACCAACCTAAAGCTCTAGTTCCAAAATAATCATTGTGAAGTTGTTCGTATTTTTTATTGACAGAACATTTTCCGACTGTTGAAGAAAGTAATAAAAATTTACGCAATAATGGCAAAATATTAAGTTCTATGAATTTACTCTTTGCGAAGCCAGTTTGAAAATTCAGTGTTCGCTTACTTACTTCGAAATATTTTATACCAAATCAAGTTTTGCGTCTTATTCTATACTTAATAAATAACCAGGTTTATATTCGTCAGTGTTTATTCAGTTCGACTTAAAGTAAAAGAATAAGCATTTCCCATGTTAAAAAAGTAACCAACAATAATGTTAGATATTATAGCAAATAAAAACAGTTTATTGCATCCCAGCGACGAAGCACTTTGATATTCGCTAACAAGGCTTTCAGAGAAAATGTTGAATAATTTGACAATTTGAACTCTTTAATAATGTCTTTAAGTAACAAACTAGTTCTTTTTTCACCTTAAAAAAAATATTTCAGTTCGTCAGTTTTTATTTAGCGGACTGACAAAAGCGTCATAGAACTTTGTTAACTATAAACATCGAAACCGTTTTCACTACTGGAAGCCAGATTGCTAGTGCGACATTCACCAAGTTACTAAAACAAATATTATACATTTTTATGGGTTTTTGTTATACATATTTTATATTCCTGTACATTTTGACATCTTACTTTCCATATTTGCAAGAATCATGAAGTGAAACAGGAATTTTCATTTCACGCACAGAAAAGCAAAGACTTATGCAAACATATAATAACCTTATTGGCGATAAAGTATGATTTATATGATAATAATCTCCAGAGAGTCGGTCATTAGATGCAGATATTACTAATGATCGGTATAAAAATCATGAAAATGGCATCTTCAAAGCAGTATATGATATCTGGTTCTGCAATGCATGGAATCGTTCATAGATGCACTATTAATGACGACGCAGTATATCATAAAGTTTTGCAGTACATATTGCGATGATATGCATAAATTACGATCAGCGACTAAATATTCACCTTGCAGTGATTCTCTAAGAAGTATGCAACGCATATAAAACATGCTACATGCATAAGATGTCTTTAGCATGTTGTTGAAGAGAATGACACATCTTTCGAGTATTAAGGGAAGGTAAAAATTCGCTTAAAATAAAATTAAAATGTCAAGAAAGGGGACAAACTTTTTTTATGGTTTAAATTTTTTTCTTCTTAATTTCCGATTGCGCCATTGTTATTAGTGGTGGTCTGTGATCGACATTTTGGTTTGGACAGCATGACTCTGCGACTTTTTCATTATATAGATATAAGACACACTTTTAAAATTTCAAAATAAAAGACCGTGTGAAAAGTATCAAATCATTGTGTTATACACAAGGTTACATTTTCACCTTGGATTTCGGTTTTACGACAGTGAACAGTCGACTTGGGAGCAATTAATAAAAACAGTATCTAGTGAGATATCTATTGATCAATCTATATATGATAAAATTAATACTATCTGATGGAAAAATCAACTATGAATTGAACTTTATTACCTCAAGGATTTGTTTTACTTTAGGTATAAAAGATATAAGAAATGATATGAAGTGACTTTAGACTTAGTGGTGAGATATATAAGCATGTTACAATCTTTTGACAGATGACACTTTCCTGCTTTTTGCGTTGGTGTGAAAACGTGTGATTTGACGTGAAAATGAAGTAGCAATTTTTTATTCTGAATGTTTCTTATTTAGAAAAAAGGCGCCACTGTATTCTCAAAGTATGAAAAAGATTAATTTTGACCAGAACATATCTTGAATAACGAGCAATGTTTGCACTCAAATAGTCTGAAAGCTTCAAGGCCAAACATTATTTTTTTATACAACGAATATCAAAACCAAAACTTTCTAGGCGACAGAATAACCTCTTATGTAAAACATTCGAAAGTATCTGTAAACTATTCATTACAATAAATTATTCTAAATGCTAACTACATGCACAAACCAAGATATAATATGCAAAATCCTTCAAAATCAGAATGGGGACCTAATTGGCCAAGTGGTTGCTAACTCATAGCCACAAGCACCGCGTCATGTATTAAGGTTTCAAGACACCTACCAAATGTAATAGCATGCATTAAACGTTGACCGCTACTTTAAGTTCTGTCGGCCATCTTTTTGCTTATAATTAAAATTAATTATAATCATCTATTGTGGTAATTTTTTTTATGAAATTTTTTAAATATTTCTCATAAAAGGTGTATAATGAAAACTTATATGCTAACAAAATTTATTGATGTGATAATTTTTCATATTTATAACAATAATACTTAAAATGCTTAAGTATAAGTACGAAGTAATCCTTTTCAGTAAATTTGAATACATAACTAGCAACATGAAACCCAAGCTCGATTACCTTTTTTTTTCCATTTTTTTTCGAGAAAGCACATCATTTGAACAAGTTTATTTCTCTCAAATTTTCACGGATTATTAGTTGCTTTTCTTTTTTTTCGGAAAAAATAAGATGACCTTTATGGAATTTCTATTTATAATACATTAAAATCTAGAAGCATAGGCTGGCCATTTTTATTGAAGAATATCTCAAGACCAACCGCCGAAGTATACATTTTTCAATTTATATTATTAATATCTGAAAAGCTAACGTTATGCCCACTTTGAAAAATTCCATTGGATATCATTTGAAGTCCCGATCTACCTTAAATTTGAATACAGGTTTGTTCATTTTTAATTTTTCTCCATTTGTATTGGTATACTAGTATACTTGAATTTACACTTGATCCATTCCGGAAAAAGATTCTTTTATTATACAACCTCGTTTGGAGACAGAATGACCACTTCCTAATGTAGTGCAAACTGGGGGAGGATATTTTGAAATCTTATTATTTCCGAATCCACTGTATATTGAGAGGAAAAAGATAAACAAATTCGATATACTGACCGGGGATAATTTTGTGAACTATTTAAGGAGACTGATTGTTGTTTAATCTTGGAGAACCACAGTAATCCCCATATGGTCTTATATTCAACCAGTAACCAGAAATCCAGTTTTTTGGTAACATTTCCGGTAAATCCGCCATAGTGTAAATAGGTCTATTGTCTTTTCATACCGGCCTTTTGTGTATTTTGTTTTTTTTTCTTTTGGTCATCCATCGTTTTTTTTTTTACTTTTGTCTTACATTAAATTTTGGTCTTATTTTTTTCTTCCTACCTGCATATTATTACAAGATTATACATGGCAATTTTTTTCTTTGAACCCCGTGATGGACATTTTCTGCGCAGTTATCAAGGTCATATAAAAGCCGTAGGCGTACAGGAACAGATACAAATCAAATCCGGAGTCATACATATATATAGCCTTGTCTTTCATGAGTGACAGATCTATATTAGATAAACCCAACCCGGCGTTCACTTCAACACCTTTTCGTAACCCCAATATTTTAAACTACAAAAAGTTTATCAGATAAAAACGATATATTTCAAGATACTCAAATTTTAATTCAATAGCTAGACATTCAAAAGTGAGATATCATCACAGCTGAATAAGAAATAATCACCCATATCTTATACGGACGATTTGTATGAATTTGTTTGTATCATATAAAACAAAATGACATTATGTGTGATTTTTTTTCAACGCAAGGGGCCTTTACTGAATTATTAACAAGGGCAAAAATGTTACGTGTCAAATCCACAAAAATTGGCATTTATTATCTTTCTGATAATTATATTTAAATTTTCACTTTTTTATTAATTGATGACACGATTCGAGATTAATATCATACAATATTTATCCGGTCATTACATTGGAAATCAAGGATATAATTTACAAATTATACCCAAAGTGCCTACATACTCTAGACCAATAATGTTGGTGACCTGTGAAGTCGTGGCATCAATGAATTTATTTATTATAAACAAAATCAAATATTCTTTTGAACAGAGAATGGGTAAAACACAAAATAAAAGATGAATTTTAAGAAAATCCAAGTGATAAACCATGTCGCCTTCTACAGTACAATTGTCTGTGAATACCTTTATCAGTTGGCACGGCGCTTACAGTTCGAACGGTACTCCAGACCTGTGCACATTCGGAGTAGAAGCACATGCATAGTCATACTTCCTTCTGGCACACCGTAATGAAGGCTCTTATGCCGAAAAAGAAGAAAAAAATGTAGTATTTTTAGAATATTTGCATGTTGCTGCATTTGTTTTATATTATGTCTTTAAATTATCTTTTGATATTTTTGGTCACAGCTAGTTTTTCTTGTGTAATACATAAGTATACATCTTGAGACGGGAATATTGTTAATAAAATTGAAAAATATAGCAAATGAAGAATAAATGTCAATAAAACTTATTATATTTAAGGCATACCATTTGATGCACACCTGGCCACTTGTATAATTTTTTTTTTGTCAAAAAAGCACTGTTTTGTTGTGCACTTCATGTCCATTGCTGAAGACTTTTGTCATGTAATATTTTTGTATGAATGAGTCATGAAGTAGAAATAGTAAATGTTTTCGCATTTGACATGTGACAAGGCATATCTGATACATAAAGAATACAGGATATGCACACATATTTGTTGCTGACAAAGAATATAAACAAATGATACTTCGAATTGAAGTGGAAAGCTAACAGAAAGTACACCTACAATATAAAGAAATACAATTTATTACCACCTCGAGTACAAAGTAATAACAAATGGTTTCGTTAAATTTTACAAACAACTTGAGAAACGTTACCGATGAATGGTGAATAGTAGCAATCTCTCTACAGCAGATGGTTGGTAATTCACAATATGTGAAAAACAATTCACCTAGATGAGGTACTCAATATGCGTATGTAAATATATACGTTATCCTCGTTTTTAAAAATTTCCTTTCACATTAGTTTTGTTGTCATAAGTTTAAATTTTTTTTTGTAAATTTGTGCGCATATTAGATCTGTTGTAACTGTATTCATGTTAATTATACGTTTATATTGTACATGTATTTTTAAATTTTAGGATAAAACAGTATTGTAGAAATTCCTTTTTATTTGGTTGTATCACTAAAGGAGTTTATCAGTATATAAAAATAAAAATAAATTATTTTATACCTGCCTTAGGGGGAAGAGTATGCTTTAGATTTTGCGATTTATTTGAGATTTTGAGTTTTGCGAATTATATATGCGAAAATAAAAACAACTGTCGTATATATGATTCACTAGAACTAGTATATATGATGTCGAAAAGCGAGGAAATTTCCGACCTCCTCAGAGAGGATAAATAACCTTTATTAAATTAGGGTTTCTGTAAATGATTATCACCGAATTATGTTCACTGCTACGTCTGGTGAGGGGAGCGGCTTCGTAGAGGAATATTCTCTGTGAGGCAGTACTATATTTTGGTACGTGTAATATGTTTCGGACATTAGTCTAGGCATAGTAAGTCTATGATCTTGGAGAAGAGAAATGAAGTTACTTCTATCATGATCATTCATGGGAACCTGAAGTCTGCGTTAACTAATATTACATGGAGATATACAGAAAAAGGAATGTAATATCGATTATGGAACTAAATATGGAGCAGCCAAATCCCTGCAAGTGACACACAATGGTTTTTGCATGCGACAACTGTAAAAATTTCGACCATAGATATATCTATACGTCAATAGACATGATGTAATCGTAATTTCAAATAAGTCACGGTCGTAGGAAGCGTTTCATGTCATGAAAACCGGTTTGACAAATTAAATATTGCAAGTTATTTTAGCAACTACTGTTCCTTCATGATAAAACTTCGTTTGGAAGACTTTTGTAGCAATTTACTGTTACGGTTAGCTTTAAAGTTTTATTTGGATTTGCCATATTTTGGCATAGTTATTATATGAAATTTGATAAGTACGAAAAAAAATGCTAATTTAATGATTTCCCTTGTGAAACGCCTTCAAATTTGATAATCTACCCAATTTTGCGAATTATATACGCGAAAATAAAAACTACAGTATATCATTCACGAGTTTCTATATATATAATGCCGTGGCAGAATCGAACAAATTTCTGACCTCCTCAGACAGAAAATTCGATACATTACTTTTATTAAATTATGGCGTCAAATGATTATTACCCCTGTATCTGCACTCCTATGTGTGACAGGAGGAGCGACTTCGAAGACGCATATTCGCTCTGAGCCAGTACTGTATTCTGGTATGTTGTAATATGTTTGGGAAATCAGTGTAGGAGACATGAAATGAAGCTACTTCTGTTCACGGGGACCTGAAGTCAGCTTTAACAAATATACACACAGAGAAATACAGAAATACACGTGATATCTATTGTTGAACAAAATACGAAGCGCAGGCAAATCTCTGTATATGAAACTAAATAATATTTTACATGTGACTTTTAAAACTTCGACCACAGATATATCCATGCTTCAACTGACATGATGCAATCGTAATTTCTACTAATTTACAGTAATACAAATTGTCTCATTGCATTGGTACTGACCGGATGCAGTCCTAATGTCAGCTGATTTCGGTCATGTTTCGTGTCTTGTGTTGATATTTATATACAATCCAACTGACACTGACCTAATGCGATCTAATGCACTCGAACTGCATCTGATTTCGGTCGTAGTTAGTGTCTCATAAAGATATTAAAACACAAAACTACTGACCTATTTGCAATCGTAATGTCAGCTGATTTCGATCATGTTTCTTGTGTCATGATTATATTAAAAGGCAATGACACCGACTTAATGCAACCCTTATTGCAGCTGATTTCGATCATATCAAGTGTTTCCTGTTGACAGTAAATACTACTGGTTACCTTTTCATTGGTATTAAAAATCAGAAGGACGAAAACTTTTACCTCCTCAAAGAGCGAAATTAACGCTTTACATCTATAGGTGTTGTGGAATGATTATCACTCCTTAAATTCTACTCCTACGTCCCTATTATTGTCTGAACATAGATTGTTGCCAGATATCAGTCCTGGGTTTGAAAATGATTTTGGAGAGCTAAAAGTACCAACAAGAAGCTCAATATGGCATCAAATGAATTATTCCTAACAGCTATCGTACGACTGCAAGATAATGTATATACATTGCTAAAACATATTTAAACCGTGCTTTAACGTTATATATGGCATAGTGTGTGGCGACACTGAGCATAACGGTGTAGAACTGCAATTACGCTGGGTCCAACATCATGAAAACGATCACATACGTAATGAAGGAAACCTGATACCCAGTATTTTCCTTTTTCTGGAACTTACATCACGTATATCGCTCCTGTATCCTGTTACAAAAATTCATTCGTGTTTAAATGTATGTCCTGACCTATCTTATTTTCATGGTGTAGGTAAATTGAAAGTGCTTATTGTTCTAAAGCATTACTTGATGTCATATTATATGCGATTTTTGACGGCTAATGTGAAATAAATCTCAATAGTCTATTTCTTTTTTTATACTTAATGTGAAAGAGAAAGTGTTAATCAGTTGCATAAATGATATCAAATGTAAATATTTTGGTAAAGCAAATGTTTGTGGTATTTGGTGAACAAGATATATATATGTAGGTCCCAAATCTATGTCCGGTCCCAAATCTATGTCCGATTCTCAAATCTATGTCCAATATGACGTCACAGTGGCGTTGGACGTTCACTGTCCCAGAGCGAAGTCATAAACACGAACACATATTAGTAATCAATTCTTCATGACTCAGATGCCTGCTCTCCCCTCCTAAGAGTGCTTTTATCTGGTTTATATTTTAATAATGACCTTTTCCTTATTAAAAAAAAATTTTTTTTTTAAAGATATATGTGCATTTTATGAATAATCGTGTTGCTGTGTTGCTAAATTCAGCTACTTGTATATGTATTTAAGTTACACCTCTATAAATGTAACGTATTAAATCAACATCTGAAAAATGCATCAGTTTGATGTGTTTATAATCAGATTTAATTAAGAGAGCCCCTATATCTGTATGTCTGAAAAATATCGCAACTTAACCTTTCTAAGGTCGATTTTCTCTTTTCTGACTAAACTTACACATGCACGTATGAAACGTAAGAAAAACTTTTCCTAGAAACCTAGATGACGGTTGTACATTTCATTGCCCTTAATGTATTGTACGAATTTATTTGCTAAATATTCGAAATTTGCAGGTATCACCATATCTTTGTACGAATTTCACCAGCCTTTATTGTTACGACAAACTACAGATTGCATATAGGATTGTACGTCATAATTTTATGCATTGTGACGTCATGTTCTGTGGACATAGATCTGTACTGTCAGTGACGTCAATGGACATAGATTTAGGATCGGACATAGATTTGGGACCAGCCATAGATTTGAGTCTAACATATATATCAAAGAATGATTTTGCAGAAGGCTAAGCAGTACATACGATACAAATATATCAAATTCAGGCATTTGTAAGATGCCAAGTGTTTAAGGTCTTTCCCATACATACAACGTATTTAGGTGAAAAATCAAGAGGCGGGCCATGAAGAAATAAACTGCAAATAAGATTATTCCTTCATAATTTCAAATCATTTGCAATTGAAACGTATGTTAAACTAACTCACTAATGTGTTGGCAACATTCAATTTTGGCGTAAAATTTCGGAACTAGATTAAGATGCTACTTAATGACGCAGTAACATGTATATAAACAAATGGGTTCGTTTCTAAATATTTCTCAATATCTTGTTCAGCCAGACAAAGGTGCCCAATTGCACCTTTACTTTACATTTCACAAGCCGAACCAGTGGCTTGTGCTATTAGGATAAACAAAGACATTGCAGGGATTAGGTTACCAGGAGAGGGAGATGATTCAATGGAAACTAAATTATGCATATTTGCCGACGCCACTCAACTATTTAACAAAAACGAAAAATCTGTAGAAAAATCTTTTGAGGTGCTTTCTAAATATGAGAAAGCCTCTGGATCAAAGATAAATTACGATAAAACAAAAGGTTTATTAATAGGAGCTTTGAAAGGAAAAAGACC
>JAOXYI010000006.1:359242-375061 GCA_028566495.1 Lithophaga antillarum
AGAAGTTGTACCATCACACAATGTATATAATCTATATTTATCAAATTATATCAAAAACTATGGTTTATCTCCCTCTTCCATAGGTATCCTAGCTGGATTTGGTTGTATTGTCTTGCTGATTTTGGGATGTTGTTGCTCTTCAGCTTAATTTTGATCTTCTTTGGATTTCCAACTTTTGGCTTCGAGCACCATTGATGAGACATAATTTGTTGAAATGCGCGTATGGTGCATCAGATTAATTTGTTGAAATGCCTATTCACACAAACAAACGATGTTTGTTTCTTTATTTACCATAATTATTAATTTTAACTTTATTTTCAAAAAAGTAATTAGGGTTTAAATCTTTAAATATTTTAGAAATGCTCTAGTTAAATCATACACTATAAGATGAATTTTCAAAATCTTGGATTTTAAATAAAAACAAGTTTTTCATCCAAAATATTTAATATAATTAATATTTTGCGAATGGTTGAACCAAACTTATCACTGAGCACAATACTAGTAAACGCTGCATGTAGTTCAAATATACAGAACCGTGAAAGCAGAAATAGATATAACACTCTGTCATAATATTATAAAATAAGTCACTCGCTTTACGTATACCTATTGGATCCAACTTGTTGGGGGAGAATAGAAATTACATCAAGCCGAAAATATTCCACATTCAACATCCAAAGACACCACAGATACATCTACGCTTGCGACTTACTTAGGTTTATTACTATCGATAGACAACGGGGGACTTTTAAAATCAAAACTATGCGACAAACGCGATTACAGTTTTCTGTTGAAAACATCAATTTTCTGAGCAGCAATTTACCATCACCGCCGGCGTATTGAGTCTACATTTCACAGTTGATCCGCTACACTAGGGATTGTGTCGACTATAGCGAATTTCTAGAAAAGGGGTTATTTCTGTTACAAAAGCTACTTGGTCAAGGTTACGTCAAGCCGAAATTAATGTCACAACTTCAGAAATTTTATGGTCGCCATCACGAGTTCGTTGACTAGTATGGAGCGTCCATATCACAGATGATTACGGAAGATGTTCCTATTATCGTCGTCATTCCCCGTTCTCCTTACCTTATTGGCGATTTGTTACTGGCCTTTGAACACTGGGTAATACGACGAGACGAGATCATTACCAACAAAGGACCAAACAAAATACAAGCATGGAAGCGAAACACAGACACACCACTGAAAAATAAACCTAGGACAATACGAACTCCCATAAAAACTTGGAGTGATATCAGTTGCTCCAGAAGGATAAACATATCCTGCTCCACGTGTGGCACCGGTCCTATGGACATATGGTTTGTGGACTTCGATATTCTTTTCATTCTATTCTGTACCTTTTCATGTGTTCGGACTTTGTTCCAGAAATTTGAAGTTCAAGTCGATATTTTCTTGTAGACAAAATGGCTGAAAACATCCAAAAGATTTTGCTTGGACAGTGTTTAACGCCACTTTCAGCAATTTTCAGTTAGTTCGCTGCAACCAGATTTATTGTTGGAGTAAGCCGAGATACTCATAGAACCATAAGCCTTCGGCAAATAATTGGTATTTTATCACATCAGGTACGAATCGACCGCGTCGTCTGTTTGCAATTGCCCCGCTGACACCTTCGGAGGAGAGCTTTGGTCAGGAGTCGGCCAGTAGTATTTGGGAGCTCTCAGTGTTTGTTTTAGAGCGTAAGGATCTTGAGTAACAATAAGGATCACGATGAAATAGAAGCACACTCATCAAAGACAGAGAGAGTATTATGACCAAGGTTGAATGATAATCAGGCATGGGAAGATGTGGATGCAGGCTTAGATAAGATTCCGGTTGCAACATTGCAGGGGCCAGCAGAGAGGATTGACTGACTGATTGAATGGATTTTTATAGTCCACTTTCAGCAATTTTTTAGCTATATCGTGGAGTCCAGTTTTTATTGAGGAGGAACCCGAAGTGCCCAGTGAGAATCCCCTACATTCGGCAGGAAAACTGCCAATCCTTGTCAATTAAAGCTGGAGTCGATCACACCTCGCCCCGTGCAACGCTCGAACTCACAATCCCAGTGTTGACACACCAGTGATCCATGGTAGATATACTCTAGAAGGAGAGAAGATAGGTCTTTTTATCTGAGAGATAACATCAGAGAAAGGCTAATGAGACTGACAAAAGCTGAAACCACCAGGAAAAGAAAAGGGGAAAGAACAAGTTCCATCAAATACATATTTAAATTTACCAGATCACTGTTAAGGAGAGAGAGATCAGGATGCTTGGATTGCAGTCGAGAAGAAGTCGAGTCACATCTGAAGTGTACTCTTTCAAACAATCTTAGAGACGAATCTCTTGAAGAATGTTCAAGTGTGATAGATTAGAAGAGGAATCAACAAGGAAAGAAGTCAGGGAAGTGGTGCTGAAGGAAAAACCTGGATCGGCACCAGGATCGAGTGGGATCATTGGGTTTACAAGACGTTTCCAAAATTGACGAGAAGGTGAAAGCAGTTACGCAAGGTATCAGAAAGAGATAATTTTGAAGAGCTGGAAAATAGCAGATGACTGTTTTGTACCAAAGAAGGAGTACAAGATCATCAAGCAGTTCTGAACAGTCATTAAATGTCGAAGGAAGGGTTTACTTCCCTATACTTACAAAGGATAACAACATTTATACGTCTATACAGAATAGTGGAATCCCAGGGTTTTCAGGATGTATCGGATACACCATTGTCCTAAGGCAGCTTATACATTAGGCAAAGGTGAACAGAGGAAACCTTACCATTGAAACCTAACAAATGCGTATGGTTTCATTCCTCATAGTGAGGGAGATAGCTTGTTTCAAAACCATATTACTGACCACATCAAAGGAAAAGTGAAGAATTACTTCAGAGCAAGAGAACTTCGGTTTTCTGTAGGTGACTGTACTCAAATGTCATGATGAAGCTAAAGAACGATATTGGTTGTACCAGCTTGTCGATATTTTTCGTTATGGGGATGACTATCATCATAAACGTGGGAAACCCGAGGATCGAAAATGTAATTGGACATCAAACAACAACAAAGGGTACATGAACGACTTAACAATCAATACCACCACCATTTTCAACCATATGGATGCTCAGTATTAGATGAGGTAGATTCTTGGGCAAGGATGAAATTGTCACTATGAAAGACAGACACTATCTACAGGTCAAATTGAAGGTCCAAAGTGAATAAATATCATCCACCGTATGTGGTTTGATGATACCCGGAAAGGCGGAAAGAATGCAGCGACCTAGGTTCTCGGTAATCAAATTCCACAACCGTTCAGCAGTGGTAAAGGAATTTAAGGTAGTCAAGTACAGACTAGTCAAGACTGGACGGACAGCAAAATCAGAACGGCAGGATTCAGACGATAAACTTGAAAAAATGGTCCGATGATTCATCGATGATAGCAGAAAGCATCTTGTAGCTTAGAGACAGGCAGAGCCAACACTAGGAGACAGGACATAGGCATGCTCCACTTTCAGAAGTGGGAGAAAGCATCCCGACACAAAAAGAAAGAAATGGCACAGAAGGAGGTAAGGTGAAGTGAGCACAACTGCAGGAAGGCAAAAACAGTGGAACTTGGAAACCAGGGAGCTTAGACAACGAGGAAGAAAATACTAGAAACACGGAATGAAATGGACAAATCAGCACATCTTTCATACTTCGTTCAGTTTACGTCACACTGTAATCACCAGCAAACTTTTCCAGCACGGACTGGTAGAAGATCGCAACTACATGTTATGTACAGAGAGGCACCGTTTGTACATGTGCTTATCTGGTTGTATAAGAGCACTCACACAAGAAATTTACAAGTAAAGTCATGACAAAGTACTTCAAACGCTGATAGAAGTACTAGAGTGTGATCGGAGGAGGAAGCGTCTACAACCTACAGTCCGACCAAAAGTCATTCACTTTGTCGAGGCAATTTAGAGAGCATTTAAAAACCAAGGCGATGAAGGGAATATTTGACAGGTTCCAGTCATATGCGATAAGAATGGACCGATAGAGGAAACTTGTATTTTTCGACATAGTGCAGACAATTCTTAGACCTGGTATAGAAATCTGGTCCTTACCGTCTAATATGATTATCACTGTTGACCTGATAATGCCCTGGAAAGATAGATGTGAAGAAGCATGAAAAGAAAATGCTTATGGAGATGTGAAAAACAGCTGATATAGAAGTGGAAAGTAGAGGTTTCCTTCCAGATCAGTGTGGAGGTTATTACGATCACTAGGAATATCAGGAAAGGAAAAACAGACAGCAGATAGGAGGTTTGGTGAAGTAGCCGAGATGTCGCCGTGTTGGTTGTGGAACAGGAAGCATAATCTAAGCTGGAAGTCTTGTGTTGAAGAGCAGTGAGGAAACTGGCCACTTCTGATGGCCCAACAAATGGATAATGGTATGGTAAAGATGTCGACATACCCGGTGAAGGTTGGATACCATCTGAAGACGCCAATATAAAGGATATGAGTGTGTTATGCAGAGTCAGTCAGAATACAATATTACCTTTATATTAATACGCTAATGATATTTTATTACTGAAAATCTGTCGTTTCTGGATGTTTCCTTGCGTATCTTTTTACATTTCGTTCAGTGAATGAGTTACTTTTTGGTAAATGTTTATCATTTGACAATACTTTTGAATAGTCATAATAATAAGATCTTCCCAACAATAGTTGGAAAGCCGGTTGTTATAAGTTGGTTGTTTGTGGACCTCGTTGTACATGTATGTTGTCATTTTCAGGTAACTATAAATTGGAAATATTGTTTACCATATTTATGAGGATGCTTTGTTTTGTAACATAGATTCTGGTTGTGAAAGAGTTAACTCCATCAAAGCATTTTGCTTGTTTGTGAATTGGATTAGTTTCGGTCTTCAGTTTCGGTCTTTTTGTTGTAATTTGGCTGAAAAATAGTTTTGTAAAATTTCCCACTTCTATATCAGCTGTTCTGCACATATCCATGGTTTTTCTTTCTTCGTCTTTTGTGTTAGCTTGTTCTAGTGAATTGTCAGCCGCGGTATCACCTTAGAGATAATAAGCTAGTGATCTGTAAAAATAAAATATGATCAACCACCGAGGCTCCTGATATAGCGGTGAAGTACACTGCATTATCGATTTATTGTTGTTATTTTCTTATTGTTAAACCCTATTAGATTTATTATTTGAGTGCCATACAATCGAGATCTTTTTGTGCTATATTGACTGTGCCTTGTTTCCGTATATGAGACACTCTTTTTTTGGATAAAATTATCTCAAGATCACAGATTTATTTTGGAGGTTTTCTAAATTGTTTATGATTTTTTTTATTAGTGGTAAAACGTATCGTATCTTAGCTGTAATGCCTATGTGTTTACTTACATTTCGAAAAATAAAGTAGTTACATTTTTGTAAATGTTTCCCGGGTTTAAACGCAATTTTCAATAATTTTGTAAGATCTCCACAGCAGAAGTTGGAAAGCTGGTTATACTTGGTAGGTTTGTGAATGTTTGTGGACCTCGAAAGGTATATCCTGTCTTGTGTTAGGAGTAGTTTATGTAAATTAGAAATATTTTTCGTTAGATTTATGAAGATGCTTTGTTTCGAGTCAGAGCTACATAGATTCTGACTGTAAGAATAACTTTATCGAAGTAGTTTGGTTTCTTTATGAATAGGATTAGTTCGGTCTGCTTTGTTGTAATTCGCTAAAAAATAAGTTTGTAAATGATTTCTGGTTTTGTTCTGGCTTTTCCTGTTGTTATCTTTTTTGCAAGTTTTGATCGGCTTTCAACTTCGATTGAAGTTTCATCAATGGAATTTGATATCTAACTTATTCCTCTGAATCTGTAAAACTTGTATTTTTAATATCATTGCACAATTCTAGAATTATCTTTGTTTTATTTGTATTTGACCTTTTATTTGTTCCTTTTCATTTTTGTTTTATTAAAACATTTCATGTTTGTTATACTTTCCTGCATGTTCTGTAAAGAGGTTGATTTTGTTTTGATTGTTGGTTGTCTTTTTGTTTTCCTTTTATTTTATTTTTTTTCATGCATTTGTGCCGTTTGAAAACTTTTACTATGTGCGAGAGTTAGCCTTGAAACCTTTCCATTTTTCTTCAGATGGTTCATTGTCATAAATAATTTCTTTGTGCTGTCTTATCTTAGTTCATGATGAAATGGTTGTAACTTGAAGAATAACAAAGTTCTGTGTCGATACCTAGTTTCTCCCTTTGCATTAAATAGGATTTCAATAACACCTATTCACTTCCCTTCTCTAACATTATGGGTTACTGTACTATTGGATTTTGAAAGACTCCTCTTTTGTTTTGGATTTGTTTATGGAAAGGTTCGATAACGCGTTGCTTACTTTGCTGTTTGTTATGGTGCCTGGATGGACTGTAACATGTTGGTGTCGTTTTGTACTAAGTTTATCTTGTTAATCATTGTCATTGTAGTATTGTTCCATTTTCTTTCACAATGATTGCTTTTGTCTTTTCTTCTATTTGCGTTCCTTCTTCTGATTGGGTTAATAATTCTTCGTCTAATGTGAACCCATCCGTTTTACTTTCCCTGAATTTTCTTTCAAGCGTTTAAAACAATTCAGTTTTCTTATATGTTTTTTAACCAACTCAGCCTGTCTCATACCTATTCTTGTGGTTGGTGTATAGGGATTTCACTTAATAAGATAATGTCTGCCTGTGAAATTAATATTTTCCTTTGTCTTAATTAAATCCTTTACTCCTTATTATTTGAGAATGATTGTAAGAACATTGCTGCATATTATTCCGCACGGAATAATTTTTGTGAATATGCAACTGATATTCTTCAGGACACAATTCTCGTGCAATAAAATTTTGTATTAAAAAGTGTGCTTTACTTTATCAGTGATATAGCCTAGCATTAATATCATGTCCAATCAATGTAATTTCGAAATACCGGTATAAGGAACTGTAACTTAGCAACGTCATTATTGTGCACGGTGACTTAGGAAGCAACCATTGATTTTTTTTTTTTGGTGGGGATTGGGATTCGACCCTGAACAAACAAGTTATTTAGAGATAAAAATTAATAATGATAATAATAATAATAATAAATTTAAAAAATCAAATGTGCAAAGTGTTTTTCAAAGACCTGGAAAATTTGGGAAACAAGAAAATCCAGGCAAGCCCTCAACCCTCTTCCCAGAATCAAATCGTTCCTCCTAAATATCTGTCCTTGTATAGTATCGGCAAAAAAACCAGAAAGGATGGGAACAGAGAAGATAATCAGCAACGAAAGCACTATTTCTATCCAGTATTGTGTAAATGTAGTTATTCCAAAATGTTCAATTTTTGTCATCGACGACAGGAACAAAGCAGTGAAGAATAAATTTTCATTTTTATTGTTTCTCTTCTTTTGATTATCGTAATGCAAGAAGGTACAAAATATAATAACAATAAAACAGAAAATCACAACATTGTAATAAATAATATTACACATATACAACAATTTTGATTTGTCCTTGATATACAATTAGTGTTTAGCAGCTTTGAAGGAAGTAATATTTTATGCTTCTATTATTACACAGTAATTAATAAAACAAAGATAGTGAAGTTTTTATATATAAATCAAATTAATTTCAAAGGAGTCTTCCAAAAGCAGCATCGGTTGTAAAACATACAGTTGATATAAAGTTATATTAGCATATTTTTTAAAAAAGTAAGAAGAAAAAACTCCGACAAATAAAGAAAAATCAATAAAAATTAAATTTCATCAAGGAAAAGGAATCAAGATTTCATAAAGCAGTAGGAAAGAAAGAAATATATGCGTAGATCTAATGACTAGAAAAAAAAGGCTATTCACCTCAATTTACAAACAAACATAATCTGTTTTTTTAGTCTACTTTCCAACCTTGTAGACATTTTATGTTTCAAAACTATAACTGAAAGACAAGCAAAAATAAAATACCTGAGAAGAAAAATTAATATTTAAATTTTGAATGCCACTATTTATATTTCCCTCCCTATAAGTTCCGCTCATCTAAATTTAACATGTAAACAATTCATTCACGCAATGTTTCATAAACATGGATTTTCAGACGTTTTAGCACTAAAATCATGCACTTACTTACACAGCAACAATAATGGATTAAAATAGCACTGCATGTATTTTGTGTATTTGATTTGAAATATGGATTCCGTGTGACTGTATTGAACTTGGAATCGTTGCTATTTCACCAATACAAAACAATAATATACAGTATTCTAAAATCAAAATTCATTATAACGAATTTCCATGTCTTCTTAACTTAGAAAACTGACGGTGTAGCAGTGACAATACTGAAAACTTTGATACAATACATAAACATCTAATGGACATCGGCCATTGTTCGCTCGTGAGCTTCAATTCGTTTTCTATCTAACACATTCAACATTCTTTCCATATGTCTAAGTTCATTGTTAGGATTTGTAGAATTTGATAGTCCTGGAAACGGTAGATGATGTCCTAAAGGACTACGTGGTCGAATTGGCGATGGTCGGCTAATTCCACTGACTTCCGGTTCATTTCTTAACTGATTACCGGAAGCGGAAATTGGTGATGTGCTTGGCACAAATGTTTTTGATGGCGGTAGTGAATATGGAGAATATCTAGGACTAGTGCGAGACGGGAAAATAGGCCCAACTGTTGTATTTGGTATCTGATTCGGCGACACAGCACTGCTTCCACTAAGATCAGGATTTAGACTAGAATAACTTTGAGATAACATATGATTTTGCAATGTCAGCTGATTAAGTGTTGACAGCGCATGTGCGTGTGAATGACTTGGTGATAGATGTCCCATTTCCGAATGTCTGGAGGTAGCAATAAATGGTAACTGCAAACTTGGAGGTAAGGATGGATTTCCTGGTAACAACATCGGATTAATTGAATATGGCATTCCTGATGATGTAGATGAATATGGATAGAAAAACGGAAACATAGTATGGGATGCTGACGGTTGCACTATTGTCACATTAGGAGGACTAGAAAAATCTTTTGACAGAAAACTATGACTGGATACTGGTTGACGTGAAACAATGGGACTCCCAGGAGATGTACTTCTCGTAGGAGATTCTATTCTTGAGTCTTTTTCAGAATTATCACTCTGAATGGATCTGTGTGTTCTTTCCTCATTAACAGGCGATGAAATAGAGTGAGAATTTGTTTTATTGTCTTTCTCTCGTTCAATTTCATGTGGTCTGTAAAGAGTTTTTGCTTCACGTTTCTCACTGTTAATATTTTCACTTTGACATATGATGGGATGTTCACGGACATCCTCCACCAACTGAGGGTCACTAGTGTCAGAAGTTTTTGTAGTTTGCTCATGTGATTCATGCATTTGATGGTGGCTTTCCGCTTTCAGATTTTCATTACCGGGTTCAGAATTTTCTTTTACAACCATATCTGTAAATAAAATTGAAAGGTATTAATATACTGTGAAAATGTATATATACTTTTCAAATTGAATACAGAGTTCAAGATTTCTCAATAAAAGCATTAACTTCAGTGTTTGACTGATCTTTATCTCTGCAGTTTTCTTGAAAGACATTTATATTAAATTTTCAATACCCCATTATTTTCTGACACTTAATTAACTGATTGACATTATCAACGTTATACGTTGTCGATAGTGGCATCTAGGACCCAGGGGTTCTGTAGGTCCAAATAAAGTGATTTGAATTCATAATCAAGAGATTTGAAGCATGTTTGTCCTTTATTTATATGTCCAAACATCAAGTATACACTTAAGTCTACTGTAATCATAGGTGTTAAGATAGTCGCAAAGAAACTCCATTACAAACGAGCATTTATGTAAACTCCAAAGTTACTTATCAACAAAATATGTATACATTAAACTTTTAAATGCCTATTTCGAAGCCGGGTGTTAACTAATGTCAAAAGCTTGCAACTGATATGATACAGAAAGTCAATTTGTAATTTAGATTACATAAGTTTCGATCGTTTATTGTTAAAACTAGCACCTACGTTGTTAGTTGGTTCCGGAAAATCTGGGCTTTACCGTGTTTGATTTTTGATAACAGAACACGACTGGAAGATTTTGTAAATGAACCGCTAAGTTTGTATAGAACTTGTATATATTGAATCATAATTATCACCGATTAAAGGATTGTCAGAGTTTTGCTTCGAACCACTTTACACAATACGGTAGTGTTCAAAAGTTAAGCCCTTTATCACGGATAATACGTTAACGTTGAATCAATTTTCGATAACTTTGTGTTGAAGAACTTAGACCACTATACCTGTTTGTAATAATTCATCTTCAAAAAGTCAAACAAAGATAAGAAATGGGGAAATTATTGTGCTTGGAAATTTAACTATTTTGTTCTTAATAACGCAGTAAAATTAGAACTGTTAAACTGTTAGATTTTCAGAAATGGATGTTGCTGCGTAGAGAGAGCACCAAAAAGAAAGAAACAAAAAACTTTAAATGATATCAAGTCGATAAGTGCAAACTTTATTCCTTCCTTTTTAAAAGCATGTAAATACTTAATCTTAATATCTATCAAATAAACAAACTGAAAGATACAGATTCTTTGGCGAGTCATTCTGGCATCAGTTGAGCGTTTTTAAGTATTATGTATTACCGAGCTTGTTAGAGCTCACGTCAAACACTGAATCCTAGACAATAACGTACAAGAAAGTTGTAGACATCTTGGTTCGACGTAAATCCGAAGTGTGTGTTAGCATGTTGTATCCAGCGATAAGCATCGGGCGATAGTATCGACTTGTCAGTAAGTGTGGAGACTCTGACAGTCATAGTACGATATTGTCAGAAAACGTATTCATTTTAGAAAATCATATCGCCACACAAGTCGCAGGTATGATAATACATTATAAAGATACCAACTTGACGAGGCAATTTTCACGGGAAATTAATGATAAAACGGTAGAATGTTAGATAGGAATGCTACAATGAAAGGGGGTGGTACGCCAGATAGATGGGTGTTAAAGCTTCTTGATTTACTCTCACTTTTATGTTGAAAGTGTTGATTCGTTTTATAGCCTTTTAAAAGGTTGACATTTTATCATTTAATGCTTTAATAAACCAAAATCAATTAAGTATATACTAAGACTGCAAAGAAAATACATAGCTCGATTTTACTCTTCTGTGTAAGCAAATAATAATATTTAATTTAATTGAATAAATACAACTTTTTAATTGGCTGTCATGAAAAAGGATAAGTACTCCATCAAATGTATGAATAGTCATACAAGTTCATTATTAATTTAATTCCAAAATAAATAAATATAAAAGACTAATTGGCGAAAGACTTTAATGCGTTTTGTGATGAAAACCATATTTTTCACAGTTGAAGTTTTTGCTTGTCAAAATGACAAGCTACGCTGGAAAAAAGACTCTTCACTTCATCTTTCAGTTAGTGTCAACATTTTCACTGAAGTACTTTCGTCGGCAATTCGAGTGTTTATTTAAAGAATATTACAGGGTTATTTTATATTGGAAGGCGCCGAACGATAATATATATCCCCGCCTATATGTTTACATAAAATAACAGAGAAAGTTAATCCATTGTAAACGAATACCTTGTGAAGTTGGTAAACAAGTCGTGGAGTCCTTCTCGTCCATTCCGTCATCGACATCATCATCGACGCATATATCGGCATCTTCGTTGTCATCCTCCTCGCTATGAGTGTCATCTGTGTGAGAATTTTCCGGATGTTGGTGATTTGCTGTGTGAAGAAGCATCCGCCTTAAAATATAGTTCAATTCATTAAGTAAAAAAGTATCCTTTAAGAAAATATAAACAATTTCTGTTTGATGTGATAAGAGAATATGCTAAAAATAACACTAGTTACGTCTCTCAAATACAGACTCGTGGCGCGTCTAAGAAATTGAAAGTCTTAGCAACGTTGGAATCCCTCAAGGGTCTTCTTCAGAAATAAAATAAACATATGTACAGGCTGTCACCCCGTATGGCGCTACATACATATAGTTATAGACACTTCCTTCCACAATAAAGAGATAGACTTTTGTTAATCCCTTATCAAACAAACAGAAAGTTTTCACTTCATTTTAAATGAATTACTAATGGTAGGTGATGGTGTTATGTGTAAAGTATGCCAGTGGTATTTGTTTGGACCAGAATAATTATACCATAGCGAATTTTTACTTTCATTCATGAAATACTTATTCAAATTGTTATCTCGAATCCGTAGACATTTACGCCGGGTTTAATCTCACTTCTATCACGAATTTATCCTAAAATCGTGCGCAAGCAAACCGATTTCAACATAAAAAATCTCAAAAAATAAGAAAAAAAAAGAAAAAACATCAAGACAATAAATCAACATTTTCTTTCTTTTTCTTTCTCTTTCTTTTCTAGTTCTTTTGCAAACATACAAACTTCAGCTTACAAAGATACATGCTATATAGTTTTGTTTGTCGGGAATCTATATTATGCAAGTATCATAGTGCATTTGTTTTTAGAATTCGAAAAACTGTCGTGTATTTTTTAATTTGTGTCATAATTGAATTAGATAATTGAGAAAGCATTAATTGGTTACTTTATCCCACATTAGCTTATCAAGAAATTCGAGTGTCCATTACTCTTCACTGGGATGGAAAATCAATTTTATAAACATTAAACTAATTACAAATATTTTATAGCGTCATGTTGCTCTGTGGTGAAATCTAGGTTTTAAATGTTGTAATATCATACTTTTTAGCGGTATCACAGAAAACAAAATACAGCAGTGTAATTAAAATTTCTAAAATGTCATCAAACCATACAGAAACCATAATAAAGTCTATGTAAATTTGAACACATGACCTTGAATGTGTATTGAACTTATTTTTAACTGAACGATCCAAAAATTACACTACTAAGATCAGTAACGTTTACGGTTCTTGACAGACCAAGTAAAAATGTAGCACCCATGAAAACGTTCATTTATTTATTCATTTATTTATTTTTGTTTTTATCAAAAAACAAATACAAAAAACTAACAGAAAAAAATCATTCGCATGACTACAGGCAACATTCTGACCAAAATAATATATGCCAGTATAATTAAAAAACTATATGAGGAAAAGTGGAAAGGTTAAGACCGGCAAGCTTGATGTCGTTTTCATACATGTACATGTACAAATGCTTGTGTTTAAGAAGCTACTTCATGGAATTTGATCTTCAAATAATACAGTTAACAAAAATAAAATTCCACTGACCATTTCATACAACTTAAACTGAACGCCAAGATACAGTGGAATTTTTTCGCGAAAATATTTATAGATGATACCCTTTTTGATCTTCGGAGAAATCGCCAAAATTTACATGCAAGAAATTTTAATTAATTCCAAAGGCGTTTGTTTCACATTGGGCTTGTATGTAGTAAACAGTAAATAGACACGTTGAAAATAAGTTTATATATCAGAAAGTCCAAACTGTACAACATGCTGTTGAGAAAGATCAAGAAATATCCAAAAGTTGTATTATACAAGAAGCATATATTCACACCAATATATCGTTTGTCATTGGATGCAAATGTCATATTAATTATAGCACAAAAACTAGACATATTAATTTCAACAATGATTAATTGTGTCAATCTAATCAATAATATAACAGCCTGTGTTCGGGTGTTCATAGAAACAATACAGCAAGCTTAACGATTTTGTATATATATATCTACAGGCCGGCAAAAAGTGGCTGTACAGAAATCGACAATGTATACAACAGCGAAATTAACAACGAACAACGAAAGAGACAGAAATGACTAAGAAAAGAAATCGAAAACACGTAATCGAAAAACCAGGACAGACACCAGAGAAAGCAACAAAAGACAACAGAAAGATCGATAGTCTTGAATTTTTAATAATTTTTTTTTAAGTTCTGAAAATTATTTTAGGGATGCTACTGATTTATATTTCGATCCATACTTTAATCTTTTGTCGCTTGAATACTTTCACAATGCGAGATTCAGCGAAAAAAATTAAACCCACAAAAATAAAAGAAAATATTCTTACTTTTTCTCTCGTTTTCCACCACCAGTATCACGGAAACCTTTGGCAAACGGATTGTGGTTGATTTTCAGTTGTGTGATCTGAAACAATAAACAAAGTAATTTATATAGGAAAACGAAATTTGAAGTACATGTAGTCTCAAATATTATTATTTTCATATATCAGAAATATAAAGTTTTAGTCATTAAAATGCAGTGAAAGACAACATCACAATGATAAATGAAAGCAAAACGCAATAAATATGATGGCATTAAAACCCAACATCACTTCAGTGGATCGATAATTTTTCTGCATGTTTTGTAAAAGTGGTACCGTATTCGGCGTATTAAGCGCCCAGGGTGTTTTGAAAATTTAAAAAGATGGGTGCTATTAAAAACAAAGAAAACAGGAATCAAATTATAACCATGCTCATTTTTAGCCTTTTGACCAAGTTTCAACTTTTCAGCTATGTATTTGAAAACCAGTACTGTAAATGAACATAAGGAGGGCACTAATTGGAGCATGGATGCTTAATACGGCAAATACTGTAGTCCAAAATCTGGATGACTTTTGACATACATTTATATACAGAGTAAGAGATGTTTTTTTTTATCTAAAAGAAAGAACATCGTCAGCAGAAAAAGGACAGAACTGAATGAATGCTGTGACTGTGGTACAATAATTATGTGCAGTCAACTTTTGTTATGTTGAATTCAAAGGGACCAGTCAATTTTATTCAACTTAACCGAAAATTTGAGTAATCAGGAGTTAATATAGCTAGATTATACTGTAAAGGGTCCAAAATTTCACTTCGAGTTATCCGAAAATTCGACTTACCTGTGTTCAAGATAATAAGAGTTTACTGTATATTGTGAATTTATTATTACAGGAAAGATAAATTCCCAAGATGGCAGAGAGACACCTGGATCAACATTTTTCTGCCCTTAGAGACTACTTCTATCAGCTTTATAAAGACCAGTCACTCTGTGATTTGTCATTGATTACTGTCACTGCAAAGAACAGTAAAACTGTCCTAGCTCATAAGTTGGTTGTCGCTGCTTTTTCTGGTGCAATACGAGCTGAAGTCGAAAAATGGAAAGATTTGCCACAAGTTTCTGTAGTTGTTGGTATGTTTTATATGATCACATTTTTGTAGTTTTAGAAGGGTATAATTTTGTTAAGTATCCTGACCTTTTTTTTCGTATACTCATGAGTTGTCTTTGGATTCTAGGACAAACATATTTGAATGGTGAAGTTGAATAAAAGTAATCAGGAGGTGAATTGAAATCGTCAACACTTAGATCACACAAAACACGTTTGTAATTGAAAAGTTTGATTGCAATTGGCTTTGTATAGGTATGACATAAGAGGAACAGACTTGTCTTTATAATACGGAGGTACTTTAGACCTCACAGTTTTGTTTATAAAAATATCGAACCCAAATGTGCCTAAATCGTTAGTTTTAATACTTAAATCTACCTTTGAAGAGGTATTGTTCCTAAAGATGACTGGTACTAGGATTTTTTTAATGCAAGTATTCAAAGGTTCTAAAGGTAGAATCAAATATTATTGCAGGTTCTTCTAATTGCAGGTGAAGGAAATATAAACTTTTTGGATTTAACCCAAAAAAGTGAAAGTGTAATTGTACGTGGTTTACCTGTAGCAGCTTTTCTTGATTACGACAATAAACATGGATACATTTACTGGACTGATTACAAATCGGACACCATATCAAGGTACGTGTAAGGTTATCAGATTATATAGTACATGATAGAAGAAACAAATATTTAATGCTAATCACAGCGCCTTTTCGGGCAGAATAATCAC
>JAOXYI010000006.1:436266-452681 GCA_028566495.1 Lithophaga antillarum
AGTAGTGTTAAATCGGAAAGCTTTCCTTTCCGCGTTTCAAACTTAGCATCGTAATAGAGGAGTCAAGCCGCCCTTCGTTTTGACTAAAAATATAAAAAAAAATACAGTCCGGTTATAACAAGACCAAAATCCGTGAAAACACAAAATAAAAACAAAACAAATAGAACTAAAGATCGGACGTGAACTGATGACTGATATTATAATCTAACTGAAAAGATCGTTAAATCGAACTATTTTTATAATGTAAGTCGTGATTTTTCTTTAGTAGTGATTCGAGATATACGAACTTTACTTTTATGGCATTAAAGAACTGTATATAAATTAAACTGTAACAAAGAACGGTTTCAAGAGGTTAAAAGACGTCTATCAGGAGGCTGATTTCAGAAGGGTGACCGACCTCCATTATCCGTTTCTGGAGGAGTAGCATACTTCAATCATGAGGCGACCAAATATTTAAGTACATGTTTCGATTATGGCCAAACATACATGATATACAAGGGTCTCGGGACAATCTCGTCCATGAGTTGTTGACAACCAACTGAACGAGATTAGCAACATCCAAAGATCTGAGCTAGAATTCAACGTCAGACACAATGTTTGGTGTGGTTGATTGTTTTCATAATTGGATGAAATACCTGTTTATAATTTACTTATATTTATTCTGATGATACGTCTGACAAATTTGCTGTGCTTTGAAGTCATTCAAGTCATGCCCTGAGCTCACACTAAAGGCGCACAAGTCATTTTATGCAGAACATCCTGTAACGTTAGAAGACTTTAGGTAACGACAGTGGATGTTTGTATGGAAGAATGGAACAGTGGGCTCTGTAGAACAAAACAATCGCAAAAATACATCAACTAGACTTGAACAGACACAAAGTATCCAACTAACTCCCACAGACAGAAGGGAGTATATTGCATGCACTGATTCATGGAGAGAAAAAAAGGAACTGATTCAATTTTTATGATCAGTCTTAGACTTTATTATACAGTGAATTTTTCAGTCAAAGCAAAACAAGGCAACTGATGCGGTCAAATCTTAATTTTAACTCCAGTGCAAGAATTTTGTGTCTAATATTTTCATGCATTCTTTTCATCTTTATGGCAATTTCGAGGACAAATGGGACAGTGTGTGTCCTAAAATCATAAAATTTCCACTATATTATCAATGAACAAAAGCATTTGGCTTGATATCTGTTCTTTTGAAAACATTTTTTGTGTTCAAACCGATAACTCGATTCTATAAAAATGTTCTCTATTAGGTATATAATGTATATAAAAAATTGTAAATCAATTCAAGGAACAGAAAGGCCAGGTTGCAAGGATAATTCCATGTAGTCAATAAACAAGAGGATGAAATGTGACAACATTAGAAACTGGGACTATTATAACAGTTTTATTATAAATTGTTATTATAATTACAGTTAGAAATGATTTTATATTGTATAGCATACCTCAGAAAAGCTTACTACCATTATGTTCTACATTGTAGACGGAGATGACTATATACAATAGGCTACCTGTGGGATCGTACATATATATAGCAAAAACTGGCTAAGCTCAGTAACTGATAAATTTTTAAGAAAAAAATTAGCAGCACCCTAAAAGTCATATGCACATCCACAAATGTGTTCCCAACAATTTTGCATTGGTTTTGAAGCAATGTTGTAAACTACAGCAGGGGTTGATTACTCAAAATGGGTACCCTATACGCTAATATGTAGCAAAAATTGGCTAAGTGCTAAATTGTAGTAAAAATTTGAGCAGCACCCTGAAAACTTCACGTGCACAACTTCAATGTGTCCCCTTCGACTGTGCATATAGGTTTTGAATCAATGTGTTGTAAACTGTAGGCAGAGGTATTAAAGAAAATTTATATCGTATATACGCCGTTAGACACCCGCTAAAATATGTTAATGAATAATTTAAAATTTTAAATAAATATATATATATATTTAATGAAGACACTGCAACTTAAACAAACAATTACTCTGACAGTAGTTGGGAAATAAATAAATTGCCTTTTACGTACTATTAATTCGTTTCCTATTTTAATTAGACGTTTATTTTTATGCATGAGTATATAACGAGGCATGTTTGTACTGATTTGTCATTTCGAAACAAGTTTACATCTTTTTAAGAACTTTTTCAGTCCTTGCCGACCTTTGATGTGGGTAGACGATTTTTCTGTTTTACACATGTTTATGTCAACAGTGGTGAATTATATCTCCTAAAACACGACAGTGATCACGAGTCAAAAAATTTGGAGACAAACAAAGATGGCGCCGAGTACATGTCTTTCGGCAGCACTTCAAATGATAAAGTCTATATAAAAAATGACTGATATACACATCTTTAATTTAGACACTTCAAGTTTTATTATAATAATCAATAAAACATATTAATAATAATGATGTACAAATTTATTATAATCTATATACCCTAAAGGCGTTGTACGGGTAGAAAGACCATCCACTGGCGCCGATCACAAAACTTATATGCACCTTAACATATTTTATTATATATCATTAATAATAGTTTTAATAATCCCCAGTTATGTTTTATAACAGTATTTAATCAAAATGTCCGTGAAAGTCTTAAAATAAAGCTATAAGTTATGCATAATATTTATGTAAACAGTCAAAATTGCGCAAGTCTCGGGTTTAACTTCAGAACAATGATGATAGTTAATCACTTGACAAATTTAATGGTGTCTAGAATGATAAGAACATTGTTAAGTTCTGGTATTGCATGAATAATAATAAATTGTAAAAATTATGATGTTTTATAAAAGACAGTTGCGTAAGGTTCGAAAAACAGTTATGACCAATTGTTTCACAACAAACGAAATTTTTCTTGGCAGATATTAGATATATTCTAAGGGTTTATAAATTATTCTTATATGACGTCCTGCATTCTTTATATGAATTATGCCACGATAAAATTTCCAATATATTTATACCTAGCGCAGGCCTTGCAGATCGCTTCCATTATTCTGCTAATCGTAATTGACTTTGCATGTGTTTTGTTGCATAAATGTTTAAAAATGCATCTGTGAGTTATTTACCCCTCGACAACCTAAATGTTAACTAAAATATGTTTGTGTACAAACTCGATTCTATATTTTCTCTCGTTGTCAAGAAAAGCAACTTGCGCTTAGGCAATATACGAAGATTCTCAAAATTGTTGTTTTTTGTAGGTGGGATATATTCGCAATATTTTACCCTTGCTGCCGCTCGGGGTAAAATACGAATATAATGCCTACCAATTTCCAACAAATCTATTGCTACAATGCACTATTACTTAAGTATAACCTGCCTGCTAAAATTAATAGAAATCGTCCGTTAATTTATTATATTTTCGGACCAAATTTCATCCAAGAAATTCCAAATTCCGAACAAGACAATACAGTAGGACATGTAATTAATTATTATATTTATACAACGTTACAACCATTTTGTAATGGTGGAGGAAACCACAGTATCCACAGAGAATAGCACACATTCGGCAAGAAACTGATATACTTTTCTACACACAAGATTCAAGTTATAAACATACTTTTATGCGTGACGGATTCGTTTTCAAATTGCCAAATAAATTCTTTAAAAAGCTAGTAACAGTGGTAATTAAGCAGCGTTGACTTCCAGTTTGAAGACTCAAAATTAGAACACTATACAAATGTAGCAGGATTAATTGCAACATCGATTTGATTGGATAACACTCATTTGAGAATTTATAAGATGGTAAAATGGACGATTTTATTGCTTGAACCTCGGCAAAGCCACATTTGTATCATTACTGCAACAGAATAGGGATAACTGCATTGCAAGCAATATAACATTTAATTTTTTTGTCCAAGACAGTCGTAAATACCGTTTTCATCAGCTTTGCTAACGCAATGACATAAAAACTAGACTTACGACGGCAAATTCGTCGAATAATGTCGGATTTTAAAATGCTATAAGGGTAACAACATAACACATATCATCAAACCACTGCGGTTCTGAAAACCATGTTATATAAGTTTCCATTTTAAAAAAACAACAACGACTTCATAAGCTCAAATTAAGTTAGAATTTGTTTTTTAAAATGTGACTTGTTCTTGTTCATAACAGATGCATTAAATCAATTTATCACCATGGAATCATTCGGTAATATTTAGCTAACAATATAGAAGAAGATTGGGTAATTCGTCCGTTTAGAACGAAAATATGATCTCTTTCTGTATTGTTCATGTTCACTAATAGCGAACACGACGTTCAACGTACGTTGTAATGACTTTTTGTACAGGTATTGGACTGGGAAAAGGAGTTAAATGTGGGTGGGAATAGGAGAGAGAGTAGAACAGAGGTACAATCTTTTTGTACAGGTACTGAACTGGGAAAAAGACTTAACTGTGGGTGGGAGTAGGAAAGGGAGTAGAACAGAGGTACGATCTTTTTGTACAGGTATTGGACTGGGAAAAGGAGTTAGCTGTGGGTGGGAATAGGAGAGAGAGTAGAACAGAGGTACGATCTTTTTGTACAGGTACTGAACTGGGAAAGGGACTTAACTGTGGGTTTGAGTAGGAAAGGGAGTAGAACAGAGGAACGATCTTTTTGTACAGGTATTGGACTGGGAAAAGGAGTTAACTGTGTATTGGTAGGAGTGGGAGAGAGAGTAGAACAGAGGTACGGTGTATGCAGCTTTACAGTTTTCACAAATTAAGGAAATACACTGCTATACTGAATTTGAACTTTAGTCGGACATTCGTTTTGTCTTTATAATGTTCTATCATACACTTGGAACTTTCCCTAAAACATTACAAAAATATAGTTCTTCAAATAACAGTAACAGAAGTTAGGCGCAAATTCATTATTTAATTATTTTTAAAAACTCGTTTTCAGTTTTAATTAGTTCTCATTTGTAATGCATTTCATCTGATAATTGTGTATTCATGCAAAAACATTTGAATGTCTATTATATCACCATATGTACTGTGAATCAATGAGGGTGCCGACTGAGTATAAAGAAAAACGGTCAATTAAGAATAAAAAAATAAGCACAATAAATGATAAAGAATAGGATCTTTTGTCTGAAAATGGAATAACAATGTAATGTCTGAAAAATATTCAGAATAATGACTCGAAAAATTAAAAATACAGAGAGGGGGAAATGTCAAACTCTTATAGTTTGTAGAAAATGACAAATTACACCCATCAAGACCCTCCTGAATGTTTTTAGGAAGGTGACATTTTTCTTTGTGTTTTATAGAAATATCACGATAAAATTGGTCATTGTTATAGCTTATTCTCCTTTGCGTGTCACATTGATGTTGAAATACAAACCTTCGTGATTTGACTAAAACGGTATCTCTAACAGGTTTTGTTTGAGTTATATAACTTCAATTCTGCCAATTTTCGCACTACAGTTCATTTTTGATTTCACAAAAGAGAAAAATACAATAGAATTCAATGCTGACAGAAACTGATACACAGATTTGCGCAGGAAAAGTGGCTGAAATTGTCGAAATCTGTGAATAATATCTCGATTTTATGACAAAATTTGACAACATGATACTTTAAAAGCTTTGCTTCATCAATACAGAATACCAGAAAAGTCGATGAAGAGAATAGACGTTCTGTTGATGTATCGACAGGTTGAAATTAACTTTTCTGGTTACTGTGTTAATTTCCCATAACATGCCTAGCAACTCCGGGTAGATACATAAATACATGCAAACCTTTCATATATTGGAAGGAAACTGCATCAGTATTATCAAGGTTGATGTTCTAAAGCAAGTGTTAGTTGGGGCAACACGTTGTGAAAATCTTCCTGCATATTGGTAGGCAAACTTGTTCTCAGTATCACTGTCCAGTCTTCTCTGCTTGTAGTTGCAAACTTTACCCCTATTATACTTTTTAGTCTCAGAACTTTCTTGGTAGATAAGTGCACTTGATAATAGAACGTAATATCAGTTCTGATTAACCAGAAATGAATATTTCGCCCTAGTGAGGAGATACATACAAATTGTATTTCGAATTCAACATTTTGCTAACGTCAATAAGCGATTTTACCGTCGGAAATGTAACTTTATGAGCGACTGTAAAATCTAAGCAAATATTTCAGTACAACACAGTTACCATAAAATGCAACGATTATAAAGACTTAACAGTCATTCTAATTAACCGGTCATCTGGTTTGCGATTGCGCAATATGACAGAGCCTTTGCGATTGTAAAATATAATACTGGCTTAAACAATAACAATTACTCAAACATGCAATACGGTTATCCAAGTTAAGCCCAATTATTAAAACCAATTTCCGGAAATGTGGTCTGCGCTTGCGTTAAATATCTAGACAAGTACACCGTATATTCAGCCCATCAAATTTCTATAATGCTGCATGGAAATAAACTCATTAATGAGAACATCCAGAATGCCAGCAAAGAATATACAGATGTATTCTGACTAAATCAAATATGATAAACATTTCCTATGACGAAGGAAGTTGATATAAAATATGAATGATTTTTAAATATGACGGAAAACCCATGAACACCGATATATTTAAAAAGATATCTGATAATATAAGAGAAAGTACGAAACTAAACATTTACATATGTTTTGTATAGAATTATCGCCATCAGTCACACATAAAGAACATTTTCTTGCGCTTCAAGAGGGAACTTAACACGTTAAGTATGAAATACTCATTAAAGACACACAATAAAGCAAGAATGCATGCATTTAATGACGATTGCTAATTGATATTTTCAATTTAGCGCATATTTGTGTGAAAAAGTATACATTAAGACTTTTCTGTAGACTATGATTAATTGCATAAAAACTATTTTCCGTCTTTTCTGACACATATTTATATAAAAAAAATCACTTGCATTTATTATTTTCACAAGGATCCAATATATTGATTGCTAAAAGAGTGTCAATGCTTAAGTGGGAACATACATTAAAAAGGTGGAAGCAAAAAACGCACGGTCTATGCATTACATTTCAAATCTTCACGGTTGTAAAATGAGAGTCGTCAAATTCTGGTAACTCTTAGTCTTTTTTACGAGACATCATGGTATTATTTTATTTTTACTGCACTTTCTGCACACTGCAGCCTCTGTGGAGTATGATTTATGTATGTATACAATAGAAAGTTTATGTAAGCCGTAATAACAAATCGTATGCAATAACGACAGACGAATCACAGATGAACACAACTTCACCTCTTTCGATCGTTTTTAAGTACACGCGCGATAGGTGTCTAGCAAATAATTAGTGAAAAGTTTGTAAACGATAATTCACGGTGCCGATTCCCTCTTGTAAGTGTCACTGCAGTTTCTGCCAACCAGACTTTCGACTGGTACCATCAAGAATCGTTAACCATGATGCAATTCAGATCTCGCGATCGTCTGCTTTTTTAGTATCCGTGTCTCCTTTGTGGTTTAAATATATGCAAAAATGTGGCTTAATGTTTGCACACGTATTTAATACTGTGAAAACATCGTAAAATCGTGCTTACCAAGTCTTGTTCACGTTAATTTTGAAATAGTTTTGTAATTAGATAAACAAAAAGTGGTGTATTAACATAAAGGTATGAGTTTTTGCAATCATAGCTCAGTTACTTGTCTCCAAAGAAGTGCTGAGTACTGAAAGATATTTACACTGATGTATGCCTCAGATGTAAATCCATGTTTGGCTACATGTCAAATACATGTAGTCAGTCTGATATCGTAATGTGCTAAGTTGCAATAGAAAAGAACGAAATTTTAGTAACATTGTCGGTATGATGGGGACAAAAAGGCTTTATTTAACACAATGGGAATATTCGAAGCTGAACGGAAAGAATAAAAAAAATCTGATATCAAAACAAAACACGAAAATAATATAGAAATTTATAAATAAATACTTAAAAACCCGAATGGTAGGACCACTAAACCAATCAACGAAAATGATTAGAATACTGACGTAAAAAAAATACCCCATAAAAAAACAACAGTTCAAGCGCCGTAATGCTTGATCAGCTGAGAGAAAAGAACATTCACTATTCCTGGGGTCATTTCACGCTAGGACATGCAAGTTTACATTAAAAAGATTTGCCTCTTAATATCAAAGAATAAAAATATTTAAGTCTAAATCTTCACCAGGTACGATAGTACCGATTATACGGTTCATAAAGAATCGCGTGTTTCCAACGGACTTTGCAGCAATAAACAAACGTTAGGACTTTTTTTTTAAACATTTATCTGTTGTCTATATCGAATTCATTTTAAGAAATTCGCGTGCAAAGATACAAAGTGCCACAATCAGGATGATACAGAACTGGTAAATTTAGTTCTGTCCTTAGGACTAAGGTTGACCACTAATAATACTAAAATTAACCAAAAATAGGAAAATCAGATCAAATCATTGTCCAGTCAGTTAATCGTCGCCGTCTGTTGATGATTTTGTCGTCTATTGCCGATGTTGATGCAAATTGTCACCTTCGTGCGGTCAAATAACTTGTAGGTGTAGTTACGACCATTTCCGGCCAACAGCAGCCGATCTCTGACGCCATGTTTACTCGTCCGAACAGTTCTTGCCTCTGGTGATTAATATATCTGATTCGTATGTGACTCTGGAATCAATATAAAATAATTAGTAATAATATGATAAGTGTAAACGTCAGGTGTTGTTATACCAGAAATTGTACGTGTGAAATGTCAGACTGCAATGCTCAACATTCAGCACAGATCTCGTCCATTTTGCCATGTTTTTGAAAGTTAAAACATCAATTACCCCATTTTCTAGAATTTTATAGACTGATTTCCTCCGTTTTTGTTTCTTATGACATCTTTAATTTTGATTTAAATTGTCAGACCGAGTTTCTGATTCTTTTAATTCTGGAGAGGTCGATCACCTCCGTGTACTTTCTCAGATTTGTGCAGAGAGTGGTAAAGTTTTGGAGCTTTATAACTACTTCCAACCCAAAACACACATACTAATTTTTAATACATACAAAAATGCAATCGTTAAAAAAGAAAAGAAAAAAGATCATGTTTAAAGAATTCAGAATAAAAATCTAAAGGAAAAAACGCCATATCTTTTCTGAAAAAAAAATACCAGAACAGTTTGAAGATCTATAAAACGGTAGACTGGAAAAAAATGGAATATGACTGAAACTAGTATATCGAAACAAACAATTCACTAAAATAGGATTTTCTTGAAAAACGGTCATTTAACATCTTAAAATTCTTCTATACTGTAAACCTGAAATAACGAAACAAAAAAAAAGGTAATCATTCGGCTGTCATATTTCCTCGATTTAACCAGAAAAAGGACAACTTCGTGAACAAATTAGATTATGTAATTAAAATAACATATAATAACAATTTGTTTGAAGATCTGCAGAAACAGCTCAAACAACATACTGATCTAAAATCTTAAGTCAATATTTTGAATGTTTTGAAATACCCAGGGCACAAGCCTGTCATTAGAATAGTGACAAAATAGTTAGTGTGCATGACTTACGAGTTTTAAATTTTACCGGGGGTATTTTTTCCCATTGGGAACATTTTTATTGAGTTTGTAAATTAATAAGAATTGTCAGACAAGGTAATAACAAAATAGCCCGGCGGTACGATCCTTTTTTGGTTTCAGTAGTTCGTGTAATAAAAAAATACTAAAATTTCGAACTTCAAACGCGGATTTAAACTTTTGCATTTTAATACATACATCAAACATAATTCTAACCATAACTACACGTGTTGCAGTTAATCCACACGTAATAAATTAATAAAAGTATTGACCATTCGGTTCCCAGAGCCGCGAGTCACGAAAAGTCCGAGTGGGAAGAAGATTGGGTTTAGATAGATAAAATATCATACTTACTGTGTTATAATATTAACATTTGATTCTAATAAAATAATTAAATAATAATAAATATTACACATAAAATTCAGCTAACATGGCATTACAAGGAAGGACGTAAACTCAGTCTAATGTCCAGAAGATTCACGGCGCCCAGAAAATGGCGAGATGTCATGATAAATTATGTCATATATGGCCATTTGCATAACTTAACCTGTAACTGGACACAACAAACTTGACCAAAATGACCACTAAAGTGACAAATTACATTATTATTTAATTGTCATATAGACTATAATTTCTATTTGCTTAATACTTATGTGGTATAAATCGTATATATGACACCATTATAAATTCAGATGAAATTAATATATGTGTGCTTCAGGTTGTAACATTCAATTTTTCAAGATCCTATATTATGTCTATTTATGTAAACAAAAAAAGCAACAAGTACAGAGGTCTCAATTTTATAATAAATGCTCAAGATTATAATTTTGCTGTTTTGTGCATTCTTGAGTTTAACATTTTATTTAACATAGATAAAATGTTGCCAATATCCCCGTCTTGCAATGTCAAAACAAAAATTCAGTTTCCGAGAATATTAAAATTATTTTTTACAAAAGATAAAAAATTAGACATGGGAAGCCCTGCTCCAGCAAGACAAACGGTTAGCACAGCATGTAAACAAACTGTAAACAGCCTTCATTTTCAATGAGAGACTCGTTTAGCTGAAAGATACTTACGATACAAGATGGTAGAAGATGAAAAGGCTTTAACCAATATATAACATTACCAAACCAAAATGATACTTAAGTATAGGACACGCACTTAGCAGATGCAGGGGTGAACTCGATTACTACCTTTTTATTGCATCCTAATGAAGGACCAAGTTTATCCACTCTCTAATTGGACACGAGTGACAGTGCTACATTTCAAACCGATTTTGACTTCTTCATTTGCAAATTTGTCTCGTGTCGACGTATACCCTACAATTATCAACCAGATAGCCTGTAATTGAAGCTACCCTTACCTCGGTTTTGCATTGTATCCTTTTTATTTCATACGAAAGGGTGTTCCTCTACAATAAAAGAATGAATGTCCCATCTGTAATGGAGAAAAAATGTATGGAGATACAATATTTGGTGTCATTAACATTTTACTATGAGCATAACGGATATATTCGGAATTTATTGTAAATAGTCACACCATTGGTAAAATGGACAAAAAATTATGTCGAAGGGAAATTATTTGAAAGTTTTATGAATACAAATCTGCGCAGAAGAAAAACCAACCAACCAACCAACCAAACAAACAAACAAAAAACCTTCAGAATTACAGAAAACAACACTCATTCACAAAAATTATTTGGTACACATGAAATGTGCAGCTGTTGGTTCAAGGAGCAAAATTTTGTACGTTATAGTCTTTAAAGAAACTATCTGTATGTACAAATTAAAAATTTCTGAAACGTTCAAAACTATTTATAGAAGGTTTTGGACCAGAAATTCACTTTCAAATCTTTGAATGCATTGCATATTTTAAAAGCAAATGACGCTATAGAAACACGAAACGTGTAAGTATACTTTTGTCTTCATTATGGCTTTAATTTATCAAAAATAACAAATCAAATGTACGTGAATTTAATATATCATCGAAATAACACGGACATTTATGAAAGACTTAAGACTACTGAATTTTTATAGATATAACACAACAGTCCTTCCAAATCTTGCATGAAATATATATTAAGTAGTGTTGGGCCGATGATCGACTCTAGTCGAAAGTCTATATCTGTTTAGGCCGGTAACCGATTCCGATAATCGATATTAAAATTCCATAATCGATTAATCGGAAAAAAGAAAATGGGATAAAATTTTTCTCTTGATTTAGAATTTAGTGTGGTGTACACTCATTTTAGAGAAATTTAGGCCTTACTTGTTTTAATTTGCCAATTCTCCCATGTTTAAGTCTCAGTTTTATTAACCATATAAATCAAGCGGTTGGTAAAATTTATTTTGTAACCTTTTTATAAACCGATTGTGTAATCGATAATCGATCGGTTCATTGTTTCCGACTATAAACCGATAATCGATTTTGATTTTTTTCCTATTGCCCATCACTAATATTAAGAACCGGGTTCAGAGTACTTTTTTGTTATTTTCAATATACATTCTTTGTAGATCTTCGTGTTGATTTGGATATAAAAGTTTGTTTACAATACTTGAAAATTACTTCTCATCAGAGATAATTGGTGTTCAAGGGTCCCGGATTAATGTACTCTCTAATGTAATTCTGAACACACACACACACACACACACACACAATTTATACCTTGGTGTTATAGAAACCAAAATAATAAATCAAGAAGACAAACAGCATACAAAATTCAAAACGAGAACAACATGAACACCCACAAAATATCAGTGCTACATCATATAATCCGTAAGGGAAAGTACGTCCTGTTTTGTCAATAACACCCGTCATGATGCCGGAATCACTTCCATTGTTTTTCTTCTTTAGGAGAACTCAAACTCCTCCATGGAAACCTTTTTTTCGGTGGAGCTTGTGGATGAATATTAACTTTCATTTGTTTTTTTGTTTTGTTTTTGTTTTTGTTTTTGTTTTTGGTTTTTGGTTTTTTGGGGGGTTTTTTGTTTTGTTGTTTCTTTCTGTTTCATTTGGTTTTTGGGTTTTTTTTGTGAGTTCTGTTACAGATAGACTTTTAGTGCACCTTTTTCTAAAGACTTTTCATGGCTCTCTCTTTTGTGTACAATATTTTCGATGTAGATCAGTCAAACTTAATATAGACCATTTTTCGTAGATTTGTCAGCTTTGCTTGTTGACTTTCTTCCTCTGCAGTTTCTAAGGTTTGATATATTGTTTTGGAGAAAGTAGAAACTTAAAGAAATATTACGTACATTCTGCAAGATCACAAATGAATTACATATAGTTGCAAAGACAGATCGATAAGATGAAGGATTATGGTAATAAGTTAGGTGTCAAAAGTATGTAGAGCAAAATAGGACGGGTGCATTCAGGGGTTTAGATTTTCATGGTTGTTTTTATTTATTTTATTTTATTTTTTTTCTTCCGGTGTTCTGCTGTATACATTTGTTTGGGGTTTCATCATGACTTTTGAGCTGTTTTCTATTTATAGTGTCTAGCGTTTTTGGTGTATTTCTACACCCCTTTCTTCCCCTCTTTTGGAATGTTACTTGTCAAATTAGTTAATATTTTTGCGCATAATGTATAAAAACTTATAAAACATCAAAGAGACCGTTTTCTCCCGAACGATTCAGGACAATGCTAATTAAAAATAAATGATTCAACAGTAATTAAATAGTCATACTTATTTTTTTAATAGACATACCAGTGCTATTATCTAATAAGTGTTTAAAAAGACGTATCATCTTTCACAGCTTTAGTTGACCTCAAAATTTGGACTAGCAATTCAAAACTGTAGCCCAAGTTATGCTTAGCTAACCACTATTGAAAAAGTTGTTAAATCCTACACCTGTATATACTTATCAGCTTGAAACTCTAAAATAAGGTGAAATAATTGTGATGTGCACGAAACGTAAACACAAAAGGGTTCACGAAAGACAAAGCTATCAGTATATTTTAAAAGACAGTCAAGACGTTACGGAGTGTCAATTAAGTCAATGAAAAACAAGAAAGGTTGTGTATTCGGGGTATGATTGAGTGATAGAGTATATTATTAAGTAGTTTTCGTTATTATAAAGTCAGTAATTGAATATTTCATAACGAAAATAAATATTGTTGAAATTTGGTGTCATGATATTTTATACGAGACATAAGGTGCATTGTAAGAAGGCAAATTTTCTCTTCTTGTTGGGTCATCTTACAGTATAATAACTTAATTTAAAATATGTTTGCATGATTTTGCAAACCTGTTGAAGATTTATGAGTATTTGAAGACCGCCAAGGTCAGTTATTTGTGAAACTGTATACAATTTCCATAAGAAATATTTGACTTTCGGATCACAAGTCAACCAAAGTGTTTAAAACTGAAAGTACTTATAGTACTTTTCGTAGCTTTGAAGTCTTTTTTTCCCAAACTTTATATATGACAGTATTTTTTAAAGGGTGATTGAAGCATGCAGTTTTTGTGGTTTGCATGTTGTTATTTTTCTTGAAGATTTGCAGGGTTATGCTGACTGCATTTACCAGTCACACTGCACGATTCCAGTAAAGCAGGTGTATGTACACAATTTAAATGTATCTGCTGTCGGTAAAAAGAGATTTCAATCAGCCAAATTATGTACGAAAGTCATGCAAATATAAAAGGAATCCAATTCAGAAGTCAAACCTCTCTGAACCTTGTGTACAGCACTAAATTGTATCATATACTTAGTTTTGAACATGTAGTTATATAATAGGATTTTGTCTCGTGTAAAGTTACATTTTTATCCTTTCTATCTCATTCTATAAAGAGAAACCTCACATTCAGAAATAAACAGAGGAGAAATTTAAAAAAAAGTACAGGACGAAGATTCAGAACTATAGTAAATCCATAAACACGTAGCATTTGAGAAACCAGAAAGAATCCGAAAACCGAAGGTACTGATATAATGAAACTCACATACAGACACAAGAGAAAACCCGGAAACTTACAGAAAGAACCAATAAAACACAGATAAGCGACTACAGAAAACTTAAAAAATCCCAAATTAAAGAATTTAGCCTGCAGTGATCCGAACTAAAACTGAATAAAAATTACCAATAGTTTTCAATCCTTCTAGACAACTGTTTTCTGGTAAGTATTAGAGTGTAAAATTATCATATTTATTGGCAAACAAATGAGAAATAGTAGTTTTTCATGTTTTATTGGTCAGATACATGAGAACAAATATTGCACATTGCCCATTGTACAAGCCCTGAAAAAAATGCCATTAATTTCATATACAATGTACACAAAAAAAATTCCAGATAATTTGGTAGACTAATCTATATACATCTAATATAGACAGACATTTTTTTTTCTGAATTACAAAATCCGAACATTTCTACATTTTGTATGACTGCATTTAATGCTTTCTGGTGTAAACTTTAATTTTTTTTTTACTATTACTACTTTTATCACAGTGTCACATTTATTCATGAGCATTGTCCGTTCTACTGATGCATCCTTGTCACGTGATTACTTCTTGAGCACTTGATCCGAAGATCTTTTTATTAGAACAACTACGGTTCCAGAAGTAATTTATGACAATATAACGAACACATAAAACAAAAACAAAATTATAAATACCCGTCTAAATAAATAAATTAAAACAATAAACACAACAATGAATTATTTGTCTGATTCTAGTCTCGATCGGTTAATACCATACAACATTCTTTCCATACTTCTAATGTCATTGCCTCGGTTATTTAAATTGTCATAAGGTGATGGAATGTTCAGTGAAAGTGGACTCCGACTGTCCGGTGAGTGTCGGCTAATTCCGTTCATTCTCGGTGAAATCGACGATGAAGAATCGGAAGTTCCACACAATGGATTCCCTGTAGCAGACACCGGAGATGTTGATGTAACCATTGTTGTTTTTGTCGATGGAAGAGAGTATGGTGTGTATCGTGGACTAGATCGAGATGAAAACATGGGTCCGAGATGAGACGGTTGATTTTGTGGTGGTGATGTCGGACTTCCGCTGTATGGTGAACTTCCGGTTGAAAATGCTGGTTGTAATAATGACTGGTTCGACAGAGACAACGATAGCGGATGCGTAGGTGGTATATTGTTCATTTCACTATGTCCTTGTGAGAAAAACGGAAGTTGAGAAGAAAATGCAGAATTTCCAGAATTAAACAACATGTGTCCAAGCGGAAACGGAAATGATGATGAAGATGAGAAAAGTCCATTTGAGGGATACATGAAAGGGAACATTGCGTGTGTTGCTGATGGCTGCACAACTGTTACGTTTGGTGCTTTAAGGGGGCCTTTTCGACTACTGTCGTCTGAATCTGAATGAGAAATGATTTCCGGTGATTTATGTCGAGTGGATTTATCATCATTGATAGAGTCATCAGAATGTGAATGTTCAACCTCGCTTTCACTTTTATGCGGAGAAACGTTACTTATATCAGATCGGTCTAATTCATCGTTTGAGGACGATGTCAAACTAAGGTTTGCATCTGCTCGTTGAAATCCTTCTTTATGAATCGGATCATCAACGGAACTCATTGGTGGCTTTACTCCAAATACATCAGAATGTATGCCGTGTGGAATCTTCATGTTTAGACCGTGTTCCTGTTCTGTTGCAATGATCCCCTTTAACTCGGTTGCAGATGTAACGTCTGATGATACATCGTCGGTTTCGTCAACACAGATTTCTGTATCGTCTTCATCATCGCTGAGTGTTGTGTCAGCTTTTGCATGTTCTCGATCTGGCGATATCATTTGCTGACTAGATGAGCTTGACAAGTGTCGTCTGCAAAGAAAAAGTACATTACCATTAAAAAATGTCAAAATCTGGTATAAGAATAATGAAACTAAGATGTGGAATAAACAGATATATTTGCTTTAATCAAAAAAAAAAAAAAAAAAAAAAAAAAAAAAAA
>JAOXYI010000006.1:468715-479529 GCA_028566495.1 Lithophaga antillarum
GTAAAATCCAGAATGAGGGTATGTAGAACAGATATGGGAACATTATACCAAAATCAGAAAAAGAAGATAGCCGTACAATAACACAAGTTAGAAATCAAAATGATGGTAGCAGTGCAGGTGTGAGTAATAGTTGAAACTACAAACACTGATATAGCAAAACGAAGTACCTTAAATTCCAAAAACATCTGAACGAACCTACAGCAGTACATAAATTAAAGTTATAAAATTAGAAAAACAATATAGTAAGCGAAAAGAGATAATTGTAAATATTACATAATTTACACACAGACAGCACGACATTTTTCTTAAAGTAAAAAACAAAATAGAAAAAAAACAGCAGCCGGTAGATCACAGAAACAGAAATTACATTGAAATAAGAGAAACTGATAGATGCTTAAATGTAAATCAAAGTTACATTTATCAAGATTGGCGGCAGGAATGCCAAATTAAAGCGAAGCAAGAACGGAATGCGGAAACAACAACAACAAAAAAGAAAAACAAAGAAGACAGGGATAGCAGGATGTACAATGTATTAAAGCAAGTAGGTCAGAAAAATTAGGATCACGTATAGTCAGAACCAGAATCTGTCACAGATGAATACTGAAGAAGAATAACTGTTCTGTAGTCAAGAAACTTAATGCGGAAAGTTGGTTGCAGTCTACAAGATAGTTATGGCAACTTTATAAAGGGAAAACAAAGAATAAACAAAAACTGCTCAGTTTACTACACATTGTAAAAGTAAACAAGAAATATAATTTTCAGTGAAGAGAGAAAAAAAAACGACCAATCAAATCGCGTTATAGACTACTTCAAGTGAAAAAATACGTGATTTAACTTTAATGGGCATGCAAGAAACAGAAAGTTGGTTGCAGTCTACAAGATAGTTATGGCAATGTTATAAAGGGAAAACAAAGAAAAAACAAAAAATGCTTAGATTACTATACACTGTAAAAGTTAACAAGAAATATAGTTTTCAGTGAAGAGAGAAAAAAAAACGACCAATCAAATCGTGTTATAGACTACTTCAAGGGAAAAAATACGTGATTTAACTTTAATGGGCAAGAAACAGAAAACAGGAATTTAGGATTTGAAACCAAGAACTACATTAAAATAGTAGAAAATGTAACGAATGAATTGAGGTGCATTTTTGTTCTCCTTTATACAAATGTGAAAATTTAAATCCTACTGTTATGACTCTTTGTTCCCTTGTTTGTTCTATGATAATTCTATAATTTGGGAAAATCAAAATTCCAAATTACTGAACTGTAATATAACCATTTATCCTCTCAATAAAATAAAATCAGTATAGCATCTTTTAACATTTCCTTTAAGAAAACTTGCCAAGTTCACATTTCACAAATGTAACTTTATTAGTATTTCGATTGGATTTTCTATTAGGTTCTGTAACATTATAGCCCGATGCTAAAGACCAATAATAGAAAAACAATATGTCTTCATGACCTTTTTGACGTATTTGACAATTATCACCCTCATTTGACGGGAGCGTTCATTGGTTGTTAGGCGAAGTCGTTATAAGGAAGGACACAAATTACTCTATTTCGTGTTAAGCTTGGATGTCTTGGTCAAATTTATTTGTTTTTCCGTATTCATTCCACTCAAACTGTCGAATACTTTTAAATAACCGAAAATTGCTTTTGTCACCAATTTTGTCCATTGAGACATATTTCACGGTTTTGCAGAGACGAAATAAACCGAGATTTCACACTGAACAAATAGGGTTAAAATCAATGAACATTAACTCTGAGTTTAGAATTATTCTTAAAATCATGTAAAGTGGTATCTTATGGAACTAAATGTCATCTGGGAATCGCTGAAGCTGTAAATTTGCCAAACATATGAGAACGTATTATGCTCTATCATCTTTATTTTCCAAGAAAAGAGCTTCTACGGTTGCTATTTACAAACAAGTATACACCTAGAGTTTCGTGACTGTACATAGACCTCGAACCTTTGGGAGTTTTAGAATCGTAAATGAATTTACGCCTCAGAAGGGAGTATTGAATATTGTTTTTAAGACCGTATCTTATAAAGACACAAGGGAAAACACTTTAACTAAAATCACACGAAGCGACTTTCTTTGTTTGCAAACCATCAGTTGTTATTGCATTCTGTATAAATACATCACCACCTATAAAACAGAACTAATGGATTTCCGGAATGTCCGTCAAACCGTCACTAATCCGTCAATTATCTTCGCCATTGTACATTTCTTTCATGCTTCCTACAAAAATGAAATATAATATCACGTCCGCTTAACGTGACATAAAGGTGAATAAATCATTTTCATTTCATAAATCATTTTTTCAAAGCACGCCATATTTTCCGTTCGTCCATGTAAGTTGTTTTGTTGGCAACTCCTGATGCCTTTACTGGTCAACGATAACACCAACATTCAAAATGTATTTGTGTTGGTTCCTAAATGGAGTTTAACATTACTTCACTTATTTTTCAGATATATCGATGCAATCAGTTCTATTAGTGATGGAAACCAAAAACACCCGGAGAAAACATATTTTCGGCAAACAACTAGTTAACTTCACCATATGACGTTCGAGTCGAACACACCTTCGGTTTGGATTCAGCAAAATTTAGGCGTGAATTTGCAACCTTAGAGGTGACAGGCTATTGATCTATTTAAATAAATGTGACCTAATTTCTAAAATAGGCATACTGTCTTAACATATAATTTGAAATCTGGTGAAAACTTTGGTCTTGGTACTAATATATTATGTATATTGTTATAATGTTGTTGCATTTTTTTGAATAAATATGTACTCTAAATGGCAAGCTTCAGATCGAGATGCTTATTCAGCAGCTAAATTTGTGTGATATTGTTAAATTAAGCATATACCATGTCAAAATATTGACCAGGTTAAGAACACATTAAGATGACGAATGGAATATGTTCTAAATTCTAATACTACAGCAACCGACCGAGTCATCACGTGAGTTTTGTCGAGGTCTCCTTCTCTCCATGGCTTTTGTATAGTTCTTTGTTGCTGGAAATCTTAAATTAAAATCTAATTAGATGTTTGAACGATAGTTTGTTAAACATGAACTACTGTAACATGAATTTAATATCAGGTCCACGCTGTCGAAAATCCGACTACCAAAAAGTCTTGAAATATGCGCAAGATCAATTCGCATCGAATGGGCATATCTTACTGATAGTCTTATTTTATGGTTTTAGATGTCAGCTACTCAGTCTTAAGGATGTTGGTATCATTTTGAGATGATTGCGATGATACAAATTCAGCTGATTTTTCCTAAGGCGTACGTAGGCTTCTGTGAAATACGATAACTCATTAATGCACATTGAGTGTGATGGCATTTGCATAACATCAAGTCTGTCTCCGTCATCGATCCAGATTTTAGTCATAATGAGATGACAGACAGGAGATTCCCACAGTTTTCTTTCAAAGGATCTTACAAAGATTGGAAGCTAACCTGTCGCTAATACAACTCATTTTTCCTTCATTTAAAACATCAAAGCTTGTTTTATGATTTTAACAAAGATAGATGTCATTTCCTCGGAAAAGACAGTGTCACGGAGGTTCACGTCATTAAGAACACATCCGAAATTCTCCACAAATGAGAGAAGAAAAAGACCTTTTAATGTAACTAGTTATATAAGAAACTCCATTTATTTGCTTATTAAAATGTAACATAGTAATTAATACAACTATAATAATTGGCGTATACATTAAAACAAATATTCCGTAACATGATCGTCATGCTTTTGAAATATGGAAGATCACATGCATGAGATTATATGTTATTTTTTATATTGTTATTTTAATTACTATAGAAGATGGATCTCTACTGCTTTAATATAAATCTTTTTGAAAGAATTTTATGGATATGTGCATTATTTCATTTTGTTTATGATAATAACCTAACATGGACTTTTTTTTCGAAAAGACGTCATTGTGGATCTTGGAAATAGAATCGACGTATTAAAACGTATTATAACACAACGTTGACATCGTTTCATCGGTGATCCGACGTCGATACCTTCCACGTTGTATCAACTTAAACCGACTGTTTTATCTTTTTGAATCAACATTGAAGATATCGACGTCGTAAAACATTGCATCAACGGTAATTTACAAATGTCGATTCGCTTTCCAAGTCCAACGTTACAATGACGTCACTTCAACCAGACGGTCTTTGCTGAAAAGCTGTAGATTGAGCTACGCCAACTAGCAGGAACATAGTCTTTGACAGCTCTGATTTACGACGGTTCGGATACCGTCTGAACACACTAGGGTAAACTGGGAAACAATGCTGCCATTGGAAAAGACATGTGTATCAGGAAATCCGTAACATGTTTATCAAGAAGTCAAAAAGAATATACAAAGATTGTACTACTATCAATTTGAAATTCTAATGCAGCACTAGTCTCGGCAACTCCAGACGGTATCAATGTACAGCGGTTTACGTATCAGTCTGGGCGACCTGCCTATTAGCTACGCCCACTTGAGAAACTGATAGATGGAGATAATATGGCAGCGAACAGAAATCACGTGTTTTATGTAATAGTAAAATGCAAAATGCAATGTGAGATGGACCGCTTTTCCTTAAAATGCACAGAAAAATTAACATAAAAAAGAAAACTATTATGCATGCGAAAACCCTTTATTTATGTTGTTAGTCATGTATCATTAAGTCAGGATAGAGAACTGGGCCCGTATTCATAGAACTACTTAAATTAAGAAATCCATTCGGAATACTAAATTATCGTAAAGGAGGAAGAGAAATCTTGCCGTTCGGAATAAATCTTAAGACGTTTATGAATACCGACCCTGAACGAAAGCGCCCGTAGATTTGGACAGGAAGTTATCTGTAATCGTGTTTACCTCAGGCCATGATGCCATGATCGCAAAGCGAAGCTGCATAGCTAGCAAGGTTTGTTCAGAACTGGATAACAGAGGCTAACTGACGAGTCGCCAGTAAACTCAGTTTGCGACCATCGGATCAAATCAATGATTGATTTCGGCAAATATTTAAAAACCGTACAGTAATCTCCTAATTACTGTAGCATATTTTACGCACCAAAAGACCTGTCGTGTTATCAGTCTCTTCTCGTCGTATTCTCACTCCTCCGAGATTTAAACAAGATAAGCTGGACTTCTGTTGACTACACGCAGTTTGCGAGCATCGTGGCCAGTCAGCTAGTCAACCCAAAGAGGTGAACGGTCTTATTTTTTTTTATTAAATAATATATTTCCCACATCATGATCGCAAAGCCAAACTGCAAAGCCAGCTGAAAGGGGCGGGTACTGTGTTAGTTCGAATAATCTTATCGTTTCCACGACATGTCTCCGAAAGGGTTAGAACAAAGTCCCATATGTGATAATAGGGTAAGCCAGTGTGATTCACACCGCGGCAAATTGTGAGAGGTTTCCGTGATTGCTTTCCAGGGGCGCTTATATATCGGTTAAGTGGTACTTTTCCTGACTATTACTCGCTAAAACATGAGAAACAAAGTCATAGAATAGTAAATTTACTTAAATTTTACATTTTCATAATCTTGATCTTAATACATTTTCAACTTGAACGCGGGCATTTTCAAGTCAAAATAAAATATTAACTAGCTGCCTTTATCGGAGATATTTTGCTTTTCTTAGCACTTGTAATATCGTTTGACAGACGTAATACAATACACAGTTATATGGATGAAAATTCAGCCAATGAACTGATGTTATTTCATCATGGATTTTGCTCCACTACAGCAAAAGTGTTGACGGAGGGGCTACATTATCGTATCTTGTACTAGGTATCCGAGGCAGTGGAAACCGGAATATAGTGTTACTATAGAACTTACCAAAACAGCAAGAAACCGAAGCAGGAGTAACCGGAACAGAGTGTTATTCCAGAACTTGCCAAATCAGCAAGACAATGTTGCCATGAAACAAGCAAGACGTTGCAACACGTCTTTTTTTCAAACGTCAAAATGAATATACAACACACTATACAGCTATCAATTTCAAAGTAAAATTTATCAAATGTAGCAAATTTTGTGTGCAAAAATCCCATATATGTGTGTGTAATGAGTACGTCTGGTTGTAAATCACACCTTCACGAGTAAGATTAAATGCAGACCAACCAAAAATTTGAACTATCTCCTTTTCAATAAAAATCGTAAAACTTTTACATATACGATCAGGGAATTGGTTAGACACGCTGGCGGAAACCGGAAGATATATGTGTAACTATGTCAATGTACTAAAGGCTCATCTGGTCATAACCTAGCCAATTATTAGAAGCAAAAATATTGCTTGTACTTAATTAGATTTTCCTCGCTCAAGCTCATGTTTAAATTTGGACCTACTAGGCTTAGACCTCAGAGACCCTTGGACCTTCATTTACACAAACTTGAATGGTGCTTCTTGCCAAATATTTTCTGTAGTTGATTCTGAACAAGATTTTTGAAGGTTTTCCACATTTAGGCCTAAATTAAACTTTGGACATCAAAGGTTTAGACCTAATGTACCCTAAAGACTATATAAATTTGAATCCCCAGAGATGATTGTTAAGGTTTCCCCACTGAAGTCTATGTTACACTTCGGACTCCTTAGGCTTGGACCTAAATAACCATGGAATCTAGTTCTCATACATCCCCCATTTGTTTAAAACTGAAAAGTCACCATGGATTTCGAGCTATCTTAAGATGTAACAAGACTGTATTTAGACTGGCCAAGCAACATTTCTGCTAAATTTTATTTCATTTGGCACAGTGGTTATGAAATGTTTTTAGCATAATTCCCATAGAGTCCTATGTTAAACTATGTTCCCTGATGGTAGCCATCGGATTTTCGATTGCTCCCCCCTAAAAAAAACATCACAACCTGGTCAGGATTTGCAAGGAACATTTACGACAAGTTTACTAGTAATTTTAGTTGGCCCTGTAGTTTCTGACAGAAAGACCTTTAAAATTTCAGCCAGTCAGAGCTCATTATGGCCCCTGGTGCCAATCTTTGATATACAAAATTTAATAACACTTTGTCAAAACCTTCCAAGAAACACATCTGCCAAATTTCATTTCATATTGCATAGTGGTTCTGAAGAATATACTAATAACATGCTTCTCATAGGCTCCTATCTTAAACTACGTCCCCCTATATGGATTTTTGATATTTCAGCCAATCAGATCTCATTAGGTCCTATCTTAAACTACGTCCCCTCGGTAGGGATTTTTGATATTTCAGCGAGTCAGAGCCAATTATGACCCCTGGTGGCCATCTTTAATTTTCAGTATCTCCAAAAGTAATATCACTTTGTCAGGACCTTCCAAGCAACATTTTTGCCAAGTTTGGTACCATTTAGCTCAACAGTTCTGAAGAAGAAAAAAAAATTAATTCATTGTGAAATTACAGCTAATTTTCATGGCAGCCATTTGGAAAACACAAGTTATCCAACACCAATTTGAAAGAGAATCACGCAAGAACTATATTTACCAAACTTGGTTTCATTTGGCTCAGTGGTTCTGTAGAAAATGTTTAAATTGATTTATTATAAAAATCCCTAATTTGCATATGGCGATGGAGACCATCTTGGATAACGGATCAACTAATCCAATACACTTTTAAAAGAGGACTACGATGGCAGCCATCCTGGAAGGCAAGCGGGGGTTCTCTGACAAGGAAGGACTATCACCTGCAAAGTTTGGTTCAGTTAGGCCAAATGGTTCTTAACAAGATCAAAATGTAAACGTTTACGGAGAGATGTCTGACGCTAGGTAATGGCAAAGGCTGACATGGATTTTAGTCATGTGAGATAAAAACAGAAATGAAAGGCAGTGCATAGAGAACATATATATTTACTAAAGCATAGCAAGTGGAGACATTAAACTAATCTGTATTGTTATTTTTGCCACATACTTTGTTGATCGGGCTGTTTTGGATAATCTAATATTTTGGTACAAGGTTCCATCATGATAGAACGGAGATTTTTATTAGCTGTGTTGAAACCAGCCGTATTAGACATATCCTCTTCGAAATTTCTGAAAATAACTTTTCGTAAGGTAATTAGTTCTCCACATTCCACCAACGCATTGAAGTTTGATCTCGTTCTGAACTTTTGCACTGATAGATTCTTTTTTCAAGCCGAAAAAGCAATTTTATGGTAAGATTCGGGGGATCTGTGATCTTATATTGTTTACGTGATCACAGTGCACTAAGTTGAATCATGACCTATTGGCTTTAAAAACGATTTTGCATTTAAAAACACTTTTACCTTCACTTATTGTCGGCAATAATTACTGCCAACCTGAAATGCATTTGCAAAAATGTGTGTAATGATCTGTTAAGTTATAGCTCCAAAGAACGATAATAACGCCCTCGATTTGAGATGAACTTCCGGTAATGGCTACCTGATATTAGATAATAGCCGGAAGGCAGATGCTGAGGAATCGAGTTTCCAGGTAACGCATATGGCTAATTTGACTTCAAAGACAATTAGCAAATGCATGAATCTCAAAATATGATCTAAGGTTTTTGTGACACTGATATTTTAATTTTCAATTTTTTATGTAAGGGAAACCAGTTAAAAGGTCGAAAATTTTGAATTCATCCGATTTCAAATTCAAACAAAAGTGGCACTACAAGATAATCTTTGAAGGATTTTTGTTACTACGAAAGTTATGTTACTGCTCGCCTATGAAGCGGTAACATATTTAAAAATATCTGTCCTAACTGGAAAAGTCTAAATATTTGAAGTATAGGTACTGTATTGGCGACTGGTATGATAGCATAATGGCACACAAACCAATCTGTCGTATTTTGTATGGAGTTATTTTCGGTATGATTTCCTTTTACATACTGTACAGACCACACAAGAACTTGGGCTAGACCAGGATCGGAATCAGTAGTAAATACAAGACACCTAAATCTCCGCATGTTCCACTAGATGAGAAAACTAAAATTGTCACACACAAAAATCTGATTCAAAGAATTATCATTGACGAATGAAATTTTGGGAAGTTTCAGTGGCCCCGGTAGACAGCTCTGTTTACTGAAAAATTTTAAGTCGAGTAATAGAAACTGCGGTAATTTTTGTTTTTTTTAAATAGGCTTAGAAACCCCTCTATTTTAATGTCATGGACCTATATTTATCTTATAAGTAAGTAGATAAATGGCTGTATATCACTAGTAATTGTATTGAGCACACCTTTCTCAAACACCTGCTATTTCCAACACGCCTCCATTGTCAGATGTTCAAGAAAGGTGCGCAATAAATTACAAGCAATGAAACTGAGTAAGGACATCTACCATATTATATTTCAGATTATTTTAAAAGTACGATTTCATCCAGTTTTTGTGGAAATATGTAGAAGAATATTAAAATCAAACAATAAAAGACACATTTGTTTTCTACACTTTAAACAAACTAATTATGCGACACTTACAGGAAAAAAACAACAGATACAATGTATTTTTATAAAGCAAAATGAATCACATGAAAAGGGTTTGACACAGAATGGAAAGATTCCGAAACAAGCATTTGCGGTTGTTTGTTTTTATTGATGTTACATTGATTCAAGAGGGGGTTTCAGGTGTCCGGTTCGCTTTAAGCTCATAACTACATAGGAAAGTTACATTTATTGAAAAGGAGGTCTTCCAAATCTTTTGGTGTCCTCGTTCCAATCTCAGTCTAGTCAGAGGTCAGGGTGAGACTTGAACTAAGCAAGAAAAATTGCATTTTTATACGATTTTCTTATAATATACTCAACATTCCAGTCAACAGTAGCATATCTTGTATATTCTTACTCGCTAGTTAATAAACTACGTTTCGTCTGTGTGCCGCCATTTTTCTGCTTCCGTGATACCAAAATATCTTCCACTTCCGGTAGTCAGAACTGTTTGTTATGCAGTTCTCCCAGACTGATATCTTAAACGTTGTTCATGTGAAGAAACAGTCTGAACTAATACGGTACCTACCTTTGGCTAATTCACTATACATTATTGGAATAAAGTAGTGAACCAGAACATTTTAATCTTCATCTTTATAAAGCAGCATTTTCAGACTGAAACATACATCAACCAATTTGTAAAACATAAATTTTTGCATGATCCCACGTAATACAATGGCCTAAAGATTAAAGGTCAAAACACGTAGGAACGCTGTGTCATATCAACAACAAAGATATTCATTTACCACTAAGTATTTGGTTTCACAACTTTACACAGCATCGAACAATAGATCAAAAACAGTCTACTTATCTTATTACCTGTTTCCTACCTGTAATTACAGACCTAGGTGTAAAAGAAGTTACTAATTATAATAATAAAAGTCTGGCAGTAATTAATCCCCTCACCAAACGTATGTTCGGAGGTGTTAAACATCTCACAACGTCAATGTATAGTGTTTTGCGAAACACTCCTAATGTAAAACTAGAAATTTCTACCTCATTAATGAATATATACAGAAACCTGAAATGTATCCCAGGTGTTGCTTCCAATTTAAGTGACAAATTTATGTGCTTATCCCACTTGTGTGAAAAAAATGACACTGAGCACGCACGTACATGTATGCAATCACCTCCAAAGTTCTTGATGCCCACTACTTAGCTGAAAACAAAACAAAATCGTAAGAAACAAATAGATCAATCCAAGTACTTGTTTTGTTTGATCAGAACATGCTTCTCTTTAGATTAAGCGTCTTTGGGATGGACACCATAGCCATCAGACAGTAAAGATCCACAATGGTTTCTAATTGGTTAATTTTCAATAACCCCATTAACAATGAAGTCATGGAGCAGAGGATGATTGCCTTCCAACTTTGTGCTCATC
>JAOXYI010000006.1:508908-524354 GCA_028566495.1 Lithophaga antillarum
CAAATTTTCTATTTTTAGTAACGGTGGCAGCCATGTTTGATGGCGGTTGGGGTCATCAACCATAATTCTTAAAGGGGGTCATAAGCGTATCATTTACCCAAAGTTTGGTAGCAATTGGCTCTTTACAGGATTTTTTCCGAATTTTTTTACTGAATTTTTTGTCAAATTTTCTATATTTAGTAATGGTAGCAGCCATGTTTGATGGCAGTTGGGGTCATCAACCATAATTCTGAAAGGAGATAATTAATGTATCATTTACCCAAAGTTTGCTAGCAACTAGCCATTTAAAGGACTTTTCAGAATTTGTTTATTAATTTTTTTGTCAAATTTTCTATTTTTAGTAACAGTGGCGGCCATGTTTGATGGCGGTTGGGGGTCATCAACCATAATTCTTAAAGTGGATCATTAACGTATCATTTTCCAAAAGTTTGGCAGCTTTTCACTCTATATACGAACTTTCAGGATTTTTTAATTGAATTTTTCGTTGATTTTACCCCCTATGTTCTATTTTTAGTAATGGAGGCCATATTGGTTGGTCGGCGGAAACATCGGATACAATTTTAAAACTAGACACCCTAAGAATTATTGTGACAAAGTTTGGTTTCAATTGGACTAGTGATTTCAGTAGAGAAGATTTTTGAAAAAAAGCTAACGATGGACGGACGACGGACGCCAAGTGATCCTTCGGATCAGGTGAGCTAAAAAGAAATCAGGAGAGATGCAGAAAAGTTTCAGCGAAAGCAAATGTTTGCACTGCTTTCTACTGAATAACCCCTAGAACATTAAACGACAGAAAGCAAATTCTTTTTAAAGCAATCGCCACCAAGGTAATATCTTTATCACGAAGAGCAACTCCAATATAGTACCAGCTAATGTATAGAATTGCACAAATATTCTTTCTTCCATATGAGAAACAGTTGTACACCATATGATGAGTTTTTCACGAACTGAAATTTTCCTGAAATTGTCATTTTACACGTAGTTATGTCTCGAGAAAAAAGAGAGGTCCTTGATTGTATCCGCTACTCACCCTTAACCGTTGTACAGAATTTTACAAAACTTTGATCGTTTAAGTCCTTATTATGACATATAATCATTCATCATATATTCAAGGAGGGCAATCTTGAATGTACAGTTTTGTTCGTAGGTTCTAGGGAGTCCCAAATTGTATTCACTACTCTTTCTTTACCTGATGAAATTTAATTAAATTTTGACATATTCTGCAGTATTTTTTTTTAAAAATAGTTTTTATTAAATAATATAAAATTGTACAGAAAATGTTTTCTGTTATCAGGTATTAAGGTTGTTGGGCGCCAGGGTATTAATTCTTGAGCCCTTGTTCAGATTGCTTAATACCAATAATCATTTTAAAGAAAACGTATTTTCATCGCAAACGTAATTTTAATCGCGATAATATGTAAATACTTATTATTACTCAGCGTTTTCAACAATGATATGAAAGAACTCGTTAATAATTAATCAGCATAATAACAACAGCTCCGTACAAATATTTAACTACCATACTAACAACTTACGTTTTTCTACCAGATCTGTCATTAAGTCCGTCATATTTTTCTTCCACGTTTCAAGCATGTCGGTAGTAACAATCTTGTTTTCATCAATAGTAACATTTTGAATTGACTTCGTAAATATTCCTTGAATTAATATAAATCCTAAAAGTATGTTGAAAAATTTATGGAACATGTTGCAGAATGCAGAAAAATTTTTCTCTACTACACAAATACAAGTAAGAAAATTAATGAACGAATAAAGGTAGAACTGAATTTACTGACTGTTTTTTGTTAATACCAAACCTTTCAGACACATCCGTCTGTTTATCTTATCTTCGGGAGAAGGATGATTTTGGTTAGATACATTGTTAATGTATACTGACCCACGAAAGAAAAAGACACACCTACATTGCTTTAACATCAAACCGACACCTTGCAAGTGTAGTTCAGTAAAATTATTCCGAACTGAGATTTGACATTTTGCATTGATACCCTTTCACTGTAAGGTGAAAAAAAAAAAAAAGAAAAAAAAAAAAACAGAACTGTACAATAACACGTCTTGGAGGCATAAATAAGAGGGGTTCAGAAGTGCCTTTCCGGATTTTTTTCTCCATTAAATTCAAATTGCATTCATCAATTAGAGTTCAAAATTTGTAATTGTGATTAAAGGTTAATCAGTTTTAGTGAACAATTATCAATTGTATCGCTTGTTAAACATGAGACGCTCTTCATTATTGTATCATTTTCCACCTTACAACAGAAAACAGATTTTGGAACAGACAATTGACATTTCAGTGAACAGTTTTGCTTCTGTCATACTAAGAAAATTTATTATATGATAAAGCTATATCGGAAAATTCGTCCCTTTTTATAAACTGTAAAAATTCTTTTAATTTAAAATGAAATATACTTTCTTTTGTTGGTCAGTATATATGCGTATTCTGAAAGGATTAATAGGATATCAACAGTGCTATCAGAAAGAATTGCAAAACTAGGGTATAAAAACAAACACGGCACGTAAAAAAATCATTCAACACTTGCAACTGACAGGATAAGAGTGATCTCTTTTTTTCGTCCAAAGTAATGCCTTAGGTATTTATTGGTTACACTCTAAACTTACTTATTTAGAATTTAAAAATTCCTGTGCATTCATACTTTATCACCGTACTCGCGATAGCATAATAGGCATCATATTTTGCTGTCCGTTGAACGTACGGACGTCGTACTTACGCCCAGTAATGTCCCAGTCGGAACCACTTGACACATTGCCAAGGTTTCAGAATTCTGATATCTGTCCTTGTAATGGGCCCACACAGGTAGCATCAGGCCACATTTTACAAATGTCCTGAAACTCTCTCAACATTACTTGGAAGTGAGAACTGAAACATGAGATATATGTAATTACATTATATTGGCGTAGGAACAATCTTCCAAAATTTTTGTCGCCACTTTATACATTTTTCCTTTAATTTAACTGACTGATATTTACAGTATCTCCGTATAGCGTGATACTGAAAATATCGGACATTGTCATGTGCGACGTAACTTCGTACTATCTGTGAAGTTGCCCAAAAATACAATATCGTCAGTTTTGAAGGTCTCGACAGAAATTCTCATCAGTATCTCAGCGACCCCGATGATACTTATGATAATTTCTGTCTCAACCTTCAAAACTGCCGTTATTCTATACATATATTCTGCAACTATAAGGATTTCATGTTGCAGGATGTGATAATACAATGTTCCGTCCCTTTCCTTTGCAGGAGAGCAATGCCCTCATATAAGGTAGTCATGTTGCTAACTATAAACAGAGACGGTTAAAGATAAAATGTACATGAACGATTAATCTTATGGAAAATATAAATATATCAAAAATAATTGTCAAACGTATTGAAAGCTTATTTGATAATCAGCCTCTAAATACGTATTGCATATATTTCAATGATTCGAAAATAAAAATGTCCGAAAAAATCACTTGGTGTATTTTTCCCAAATATATTTTCACCATATTATATTGATATACAATATATTTACGTATGAGTCCAGTTTTGGTGTGGTTATGCGGTATATGCGAAGATTAAAAGATAATAAATGTCCTCATATTGCATATGGAAACCGGAATAATAATAATCGATGTTATGTTTTTTGTTTTAAATTTCTGATTTTCTAAAATAATTTAAAAAATTAAATTAAGAGCAGACAGAAAAAAATTGGTTTTTTTTAAATCTGAAAAGAAAGGTGGACGTGAGTATTCGACTGAGAGGGATGTACAAAAATACACAGAATAGGAAAAAAAAATGTCCAGAGTTATCCCCTCCTCACGCGTTTGGGCATTTATAAATTTCCCAGTAGTCTGCTACTCATTACGGTATTTGAACGTTTACAATACTTGAATTAGAAACAAAACAAATACGCATAAGAGACAACGTGGACTGAGAAATTTCAAGATGAAGCAGAATTACAAGTTAAGTCTAGTATAAGTACAACAAATAAACGCGTTTACTTTCGACGGACTAAAATGTAATCTCTCGGAGGTACTTAGTTTCATGGATGACAATATTGATTTGATACACGTATAAATTTGTTCTGAAGATTTCGAAAACCAAAAATGAGATGCAAGGTTTTCTGTTTAGAATTCCATCAGATGGTTCTTTGTAATCGAGGAAAACTGCTAATCGCGGAAAACAATGTAAATAACTTACAGTTGCCTACTGAAATAGACTCCGTAAAAAGGCGTAATGAAAAAAATTCTTAATGAAGTAAATTTTATCATGGTAATGCTTCTTTATATCTTAAAATGAACCCATCATTCAATCTTGATTCTTCAAAATCTGGTTGTAAAAACTTCAGAAATATATTCATTACAAGTTATTATTCAATAATTACAAAGAATAAACAGAATGAAATAAAATCTAAAATCCATAAAACTACAGTTATAATGGCATAGTGACTATTTTGGTCGACAGACATATAATTTCAGTGCCTTTTGCTTTTTAACATCTGCATGGAATCGTTTAAAACGCAAACTGGGTTTACACTAGAATTGCTGAAAGTAGATCAGGTCTCACCCATCTGAACTCCCATAAAAGCCTTCTAGTGTTGTATGCATATTCAAAAAATTTCTCTGGGAATTCCTTCTATGAAAAGGAAAAATAATGGTTTGACGTAACTGGACTGTTTCACTGTACTTGTATACACAAGTAACAAATAAACGATTATAGTCCGTTTAATTTTTGAAAGACAAAAAAAATTCACTAGATTCTGAAATCGAAATCTGTTTGATCAAGGAATATAAGCAGGTAACATATATCGTGTATTCTAATTTTGCGTTCTGTATCTATTTTTTTAACATCATTTCGTTTCTTAAAATAAGATTTATAAAAATAAATGTTGATTGACCCACTGCAATTTTACTTGTTGAGATTTGTCGTGGAATTGAATGCAATTTTTGGAACATTTTACTTTATATAAAGGACAGTGGTGGTTAAAATGTCTTTGCCAAGCCAATGCTTTCAGTCCACTTTCTTTGTTAGCTGAAACGTGAGCTAAGAAAATCCTTGGGAAGATGGCTGCAAAAGTGGCCAACGTTTATTTTTCTTGTCGCACAAGTGTTCAAAATATGCATTCAAACTTAAATTACATCATTACCTTGTTATTGTATTGAAAAGGAACACTTAAATACATTTTATTACAGTAAAAATATATTAGTTTCCCTTTGTGAAGAGAACGACGGGAATGTATTTCATCTGTTTTTGATCACCTGATGCTGATGCTTAGATTGTTATGTAAGGTTTTCAATTACTGGATGCTTCCAAAGTATCATTACAATAGGTATTTTAAGTTACTGTGACTGTCTTTAAGTTACTTTTTACATTTTCCTCGTTCAGGCCAATAGATAGAAGAATGTCTTTGTTATACCGAGTCAGTCAAGTAAAACTAATTAATTGCTTTTCTAGCGTTACCTCCATTAAATTCATATTTTGATTAATTGAATGGAGTTTTTACATCATACTCAGCAATGTCTTTTGGCTATATCGTGGCGACCAGTCTTTACTGGGGGATGGGGGGGAGTGAGGTAGCCAGACTATCCGGTGACAGCCCCCATCCTTCGGCAGGAAAACTAGCAATCCTTATCAGTGAAGGTTGTAGTCCAGCACACCTTGGCCAAACCAGGCTTGAACTCACAACAACAGTGTTGCCCTTGACAAAGATACAATTAACAATTTTATAAAGAGATATGGACAAAATCATACAATGTGAACTTCTGATTGGATTGATCCAACAAAAGGAAGGAGGTGTTTCAAACTTTAGTGTATTCAGATATTTTCTAAAAGAATTTTGACGATTTGTTGGGTTGAGTTTTTGGGGTTTATCGTCAGCTTTAAGCAAGTTTTCAGCTATATTGTGAATACCAGACTTACTGGGGGAAGAAATCCCAAACAGCTATCCAACCGGTAAAAACCCCCGACCTCTTGTGGATGTTTTGAAACCTTAACACATGAAAGGGGAGTGAGGGCAAGTCGGACTTGAACCAACGACAGCAGTATTAGATTAGTGATCTTAATCACTCGGCCACATAGGTCCTTTGTCTATTTGTAAGTTGAATACTTTATCTTACAAACTTTACAAAATTGATTGCATGAATACAATTTTCAATATAAAAAATTTTTAATACGGTTTATTGTAATACTGATATCGAAACATCATCAAATACAATGCAAGAAAACTTGGACTTCAATGGGTAACTGACCTTAGAAATTCGTCATCATAACATGTTTAAAGTTAGTAAATAACCTTTTACCACAGGACTTTAAATGTGATTTTTGCGCCAACGCATGCGAGAACGCTTACCCATAACCTTACAAGCATTTCGTATTTTGTCACTCAAAACCTATCGCTATGGTATAGCTGAAAGTGGCACTTATTCCCCAAAAGCCTCTGACAAACAAACATTTAAAACAACTTGCGTTTTTCTAAAACATCTGTTATTAAATCGGTTAAATTTTTCTTCCAAGCATTTAGCATATCAATATTGACAAGTTTGCTTTCATCTAGTATAGTATTTTGAATGGACTTGGCACAGATTCCCTGTATCAACAAACATCCAAACAAGGTTTTCAAAGAAGCAATAACCATTTTACACGTTAACCGCCTGATCTTCAAAAGCAGGTTAGAACATTCAGACGAAACGACTCTTCTTTTAAATACAAATACTTAAAAGATATTATCTGTAATTAGCAATTTACTTTCTACTGTTTTCTTTCGATAACGTCTGCATGATAAAGCAAAAACAGCGATAGATAACATGTTAGGATAATTATTTGGTACTTTTCAAAATTAATTGCGAGATATACTAAATTTTGTTTTAAACGTAATTCATGGCATTTTCCCCTAATGCATTCTAAACGGATTAATGGCAGATCAATCAGTAGGAAAATATATGTTTACTATCATATCACTGTTAAAATTATATCATATTGGCAACTGGCATAGGAAGCGAATCCTTGTGTTCACTTGGCACTTTTAAATATGCAATAGAAATAACATCTTCATGTTCTGGATTTAATAAGTAACGTTTAGCAACCTAATACCACAGTACAATATGCCATGGTCAATGCTAAACAAAATTTGACTATGGTAATTTCCATTAGGTAGAACATAGAAAAGTGAAATTTTCACCTTTTTGTTTCGAGAAATTATCATTATTAGTTTGAAGAGTTTTTCTAATGCATTTGATCATGTTGACATTACATGATTTATACACATAATTAGTCAGTATAATTAATGTATAGACCATAGACACTGGTGTCTTTAATAGTGATGTTGCTCGTGACGTATTGTCATAATTATCTTTTTACCAATACAGGCCGAGAACAGAGGATAAAAGGGTGTGAGTTCGCATAAAAAACCACTAGTGGTTAAACAAATTGTTCTCAATTCGATAAAGAAAGTTGAAAATGTATCTTATCATACATGTATGACAAAGAACTTAGTTTAATCAGATATTTTAATAAAACAAGATTACAAATAGTATCTTTTTAGAACATGACTGGCTATTACATCAATAATATACATACGACAGTAATCGCTACATCCAAATCCTTCCCTCTAGAATTTTTATGAATCAAACTATATATTTTAAAACGAGAATAATTTGACATCAATATACTCTAGCATCAATGTTAGTTCAGTAAGATTGCTAATCTTTGTTTTGTTTGCTATTTGGCAATATTTTGTAATGGTATTGTTTTAATTTCATTAACATAGATATCAATAAGCGTCTCTTTACTAGAATAATTTCAAATTCAAAATATCAGAATATATGAAATGTCTTCTTTTTTTAACACATGATTTAGCAAGACATCAATTTGAAATAGAAAATTCAATGCTAATAACAATCTCTGATGAATCGTTTATCTCTCTTATAGGGACATTTCTGTGGGCACTGAATTACTGGTATGGTATGGAGATTCATATTCACAGTTCATGGGAATACCTCTGACACTAAACGATGGAACAGCAGACAAACATCCAACACCAGTCGAGCATGAAAGTAAGTATTACATTTCTGCCGAGATACAGTGCTTATTATCATTTCATTATAGCGGTTTTCCAACTCTTAATTAGCATTGTACAGCATTTTGTCTTCATACTTAAAAAAAATACGATGTTCTTATGCCTTGATAAAATTTGAAAAATTACAGAATAAATATAACTACTTCTATTTTATTGTAAAAATATGAAATAAAGCGTACCTTAATCAATGCAATTGTCCACAAATAAATCATAAGTGTGTTAAGTGTTTTAGTTAAAGTCTTCAAAAGCTTTTCACGCAAGTCTCGCCCCGATAGTTGAACATACAGTGCCTTACTTAATTTCTGGAAATATATATATAATCAACTTAAGTGAGTGTCTCGTACATGAATCAGTGTGCACTGAAAGTTAAGATTTTAGTAGAATTGACTTCCGAAATTATACTTTGACTTTGAATGAACATTATTGTTCTTTTGTTTACCTGATTTTGATGGACTTCAAGACTACAATTACTGCAATCTTTATAAAAATCAGTATCATGATTTTAGTTTCGAGATGTACGTTCATCTGAGCGTTCATCAGTAAGTGAGGACTGGCTTTTTTCATGTAAAAGATTTAATAAGTGGTATATAACCTTGAATTACAAGAGTCAAGGCATGAAATGTACAATCCGTGAAGTCAAATCAATATCAATACCTTTTGAACTTTATTGGTAAACGCAAAGACACATAAGTGTTGCATGAGGAATTACAGTAATATATCACATAAACATAAAAACATGAACGAACAGACAAGTCATATAAGGTTAAAATAAGTACAACAGTATCATATAAAGTTGTGTGCGAAAGAAAACAATGTATAATAGTAGTTTTGCACGTTTTCGTAGGAATATAAATATATGCTTCAAAAGTTGTACATGACAGTGTGATAAGAAACCTATCAGTTTCTGATAACTAGCTCTATCAGTGAAATAAGAAGGAATGTATTTACGTCTCAATTCCAAAATATCCAAATATTTACATTCAAATAAAATGTGAAATTCATTGCCAATATCATTCTGACAAAAAGTACAATTTCTATTTTCTTTTGGGATTCCATACCATATCCCTGTTTCAGTGAGAATTTTAGTATTTGAAGTTCTAACTTTGGTTATCCATATTCTATTTGCACATGGAAGTCGAGTAAGGTAGTTTTCTAAACCAAATTCTGTTTTAAAGGAAGAATAAAATACACCATTTGAAGAGTTTGCATTCTTCCTACTCTGTTCTCCTGTCTTCCTTAGCCATTTTGTTCGATTATAGCTCTCGGTTTCTGTGAGTATTTGCTGTCTTTGTTCCTTTTCTCTGGTTACAAAAATCGGGTAAGGCGCCATTTGATACTTTAGTGTTTGAAGTTATTACCTCCAGTATGGTTGGTGATATGGAATACATTTGTATATCGATCACAGAGAATATCCTCACTCCTAAAGGCTTTTTTTGACCCAGTGAATCTGCATCGTGTGAAATCACAAACTTTTGAACTTTGAGCTATGTTAGAGAGTCACTCATATGGCATATGTAAAAATGCAATTGATCCTATGTGGTGTCTGCTAAAAGTCATTTTCCCCACTTTCTTCATTTTTGGTACAAACATTTGTAAAACAAAATTAAATTTTCAAATGTTTATATGGAGTTTGTCAGAAAATAATTGGCTTCATATGACATATATATAAAAAAATAAATAGAAATAGGCCCATATGGCGTACGTAAAAAAACCCTAACACAGCCTCATTGATGGCAAGGACCGGTATGTCTTCAGGGGAGTATACAGGATTACTCAATCGTGGGGCGTGGTCCAAATATTTTTTTCGCATCTCCTAATTTCAAAAGTGAGAAGAAAAATTAGGGATTTTCGTGTTCCCATCCTCCGGATACGATCTCCATATTCCCCGAATTTTCCCTTGCAAAAAACGTTTTTTACTCCAAAGCGCGACTAAATCCGCCCTTAATATTCGTTTTTCATATTTGAACATTTTGGAAAATAATGACTTCTTGTAGTCAGATACACACATTATGAATACATGATTAAAATGAACTTCATTTACCATTCGGTATTTTAGCACAAATATTTGGAAATGGAGAAAAGGAAATTCTTTTATATACAAAATGCATTTATTGACTTTTTTTTAAGAAAAGGAGAAAGTTTAAACTCGGAACTAATTATACATATTTAAAGGAAAATGACTGAAGGTTCGACGTCACATTAAATTTATAACAGACTATGATTGACAATTAATATGATCCTCCTAGAAGATCATTTTCTGGATAAAATTCTTATCTCAATCTTGATGGTATTTTGTAGTTTTATTTCCAACAATACCTTATGCGATCTCTCAGTAATCCGCCATTACGGCCCCTTAAGCTCTTTTCCCCTCACCCATCCCACATATAAATCCTCTGGTTATCATATATTGTTCGTTCCTAATTGGTACTAATTGGATGAAGATTGACTACTACTGTTCTAAATAAACGGTAAAATCGTGCGTCATAATGATTTGTAATAAAAAGGCAATAAAATCAGTGCTATCTTAAGGCGATTGCGCAGTGATGTATTTTTACGACTCTCAAGCGGTTTCTGTCGTATGTCAACGTTGAATGTTAAAAGCCGGATTACAGATTGAAACAAGGGTATTAGTGAAATTAATGGTGTATCAACAAGGAATTAAGGATCATGCAATGTTGAGGAACTTTTTGGGTCCAATTGCGAAAGCTTTTTCAGTTTAAGATATACCAAATCCATGCCGATATATTATTTGAAAATCATTAAATCGATTGACATAATAGCGATTTACCAATGCCACTATTCCTTTGCTTATGAATTCAAAATTAAATTAAACGTAAATTTTAATATTTATGCCTTTCTGTTACCTCAAAAAGAAATGCTACCAATACTGGAAACGTAGTGGTTTTATATGTATATTATCTTATATCAACACCAATTCAGGGAAAAGTTACAAATATCTATAATCGTATTGTTTAGAGCCATTTTATGATTTCAGGTGTCTTTCAGTGTCTCAAAGTTAATCTTCGCTAACAAGATGACAGGGATTAGTCTAACGAAACATATTACTTTTATGATTGGTAGACACATAAATGTATCTAGAACATCTATCTCTTTTTTATTTAGATATTAATACTTCTAAAACATTTATGCACTGAATGTTAGTTATAACAATATTTTATACTGTTGTACACAGAGGTAACTTTTAACGATTTTTTTTAAAAAAAAGAAATGTTAACTAATGAAAATTTGCCGCAAATGTTGCAAAAATGAAACCAACAAAGACAAATATGATTAAATTATTGTTCAACAGTTTAATTGATACGTTATATAAAGGATAACAATACCATTTCAGATCGGCAAGATTTTAACCTATTAATTGTTGTTTTCTCTGACATATGATATTTTGATGCATGTTCTTTACACTAGAAGACCAGTATTCTACAAATATCAAAACAAACTGTTGATAATAGAATACTGAAAAAAAGTACTGTATTAAGCATTACTACTTAGTACAGTTTTGGAGGGCGTACACGTGACTATTAAACTGATAGTTACAAGTATATCAGAAAATACCTTCTAATAACATTGCGGTGGACTTAATTAGACTTCTGATAGGATGGCCCCAAATAATCAGATAATCACAAAGAGTTTACAGTCGTAATCATTTAATTAAAAGTGTTTTAAAATAGTCCAGTAAGCAAAAAATCTTGAAATATCTAGGCATATAATCAAAGAATAACAAATGACTTGGTAGTCAGATAATATAAAAAAAAAACATCCCTAATGCTTTAGATGCGCAAATACGTATAGATAAATCATATTGATATTGTTAATTTTCAGGTAAAGAAGGGTTTAACTGTGAGAGGTGTGGAAAGGTATTTGCCTACAAGTATTACAGAGACAAACATCTGAAGTACACAAAATGTGTAGACCAAGGTGACAGAAAATATCCCTGTACATTGTGTGCAAGGTAAGTTTTTATCTCCAAAAAATCACTTTAAATAAATGTATTCAAAATATTGTAATTGTAAAGCTTAGGGGCGAAACTGAAATTTTACATGTGAATGTTGTTACTAAGTAAGCGATGTTTTACGCTTTGTGGAGAAAAATTTATGTCTTAGTTAAGAAACGTTTATCCGTTTTATCTCTGTGAGTAGGTTTGAAATATATAATGTGAATGATTGTAGAGGTTTTTGTTGCTTTAGTCAGCAATATTGGTATTGTTGCAAAATATCTATTCAAAATTTACTGTTCAACGTAAGAAAATATTGAGATATTTTCCCATATGCAATATATTTTCGTTAAATAAAATTTTTATGTGTACAGATATGTTAGGTTGTTTGGGTTTATCGTCACTTTCAGCAATTGTTTAGCTATACCGTGACTATCAGACTTACTGGAGAGGAAAGCCCGGAAAGCTGTCCAGCTGCCTGGTAAAACTATCGAGTAGGTCTTGAAATCTTAACAAATGAAGCATTGTGAACAGTGGTGTTAGGCTAGAGGCCAGGAGTCGGCGACCTTAACCACTCGGCTGCACAGGCCCGCACTGACATGTAAAGCAAATATTAAGTAAATAAAAGTTGTCAAAATGACAAAACCATTATTGCTTATGAAACAGCCCATTTTAAGACTGTATTATAATTTCACTCTATTACAGATCATTTGAAAAACGTGATAGACTACGAATACATATTCTTCATGTCCATGAAAAGCATCGACCACACAAATGTGCTGTATGCGGTAAAAGCTTTAGTCAAAGTTCTAGCCTGAACAAACATATGAGGGTAAGTCTGTTAACGAGGTGAAATGTATGGTATAGATACATGTAGAGACTGCAGTCAAAACTCTTTCTTTCATGTCCGATGGTATAATTATTTCTTTAATTAAACTTCAAGGTTTTCATTGTCTAAACCTTTGGTTTATTTTAAACACTATACAACCGAATCTTAGTGTATGAGGCAATTCTACACAGTATTTCCTCATCTTCACTTACATTATGTTCCTTATTTAAACTACATATTATTACAAATGTATCATTTAATTTATTTTATTTATTGGCGTTAAATCCTCCTTCACTCGCTCTTTGACTTACATCTTACGGCGTCCATCATAATGTGGCAGAGGCAGAAGAAGTGTTCAGGAGAACGTATTTTGGCAAATAACTGCATATGTTTTTTCACACAAGGTTCTTATCGAGTATATATCATATGAAGTAGGAAAGAGTCACTACTACACAGCCTAAGAGATTAATGGTCTGTAGAGCCACTGATCTAACTGATTCATAACTTACTAAAAACATTTAAAAAATCAGTGCTTTTTCTCAAGTTTCTTCGACTTTCTGCTCTGTAAACAGTAACTGCTTTAGCACTGTTAAAGAATAGAATGGATACAAATGAAGATGGATGAAAAAATCCTTTCTAGAATTTAGCTTAATACAAAGAAAAGACAGAGCTTTGCCATTTTTCTTTAATACGCAGTTATTAACATAATTATAATTATAACATAATTGTAAAACATCCAAATATGTTGTGCATCTTAGAAACAAATTCTGAAAATGTTTGAAATTATCATACAATTTACAAAAAAACAAAACAAAAAAAACCAAAAAACAAAAACAAAAAACATGGAAGTACAGAAAAAAAATTTAAAAGCATCAGATTATTTTGTACTGGAATGTTATCTTACTTATTTTAGGTTCACAGTGGTGAAAGGCCGTACAAATGTGTCTACTGTAGCAAATCGTTTACAGCATCCAGTATATTACGTACACATATACGCCAACATTCTGGAGAACGGCCGTTTAAGGTGGGTACATTGTACTTTATTGTCAGTAGATTTCATAATCACTGTTGGAGAACTCTGACTTGGACACATCCAGATTCATTGTTTTTCTATTGTTTAATACAGTGAAGTCATTGTAAATCGAAATGTGGACGACACAAGCTTTATTGTTCTAAATAATAGAAGAATTAAATCTGTATGTGTCCGAGTCGGAGTCCTCTAACAGTGATAATCATGAATTCGATTGATAATGCTGCAGGATACTGAAAATGGAATTAATGACTAAAAAAGGACGAAATATTCACTTTTCAGTGTTGTGTTGTGTTTTGCTTCCACTTTTGTGCGTGTTTGATCCTTTGTTGGTAATAGTCTTTCTGATCCTATGGATATACGATTCGTGAACTTAGGTATTCTTGTTATTCTATATATAACAGAGGAGTTGAAATGGGATATTTATCCCCCTTCTTACTCGAAAGAAAATTAGTAAATTCAAGGATATAAACAGCCACTACCATATCATTCATTTTTTGCGCTATAATAATTTTGAATTTATCATGTACTTATTATGTTATTGTCATATTTTATAGTGTAAATACTGTGGAAAGGCATTTGCATCGCATGCGGCACATGACAGTCACGTGCGGAGGACACACACACGTGACAAATCCAGCAAGTGTGGAATCTGTGGACTAGAATTCAGTACTGAAATGGAACAAAAACTGCATATTAAAACACATGGTAAAATCTATAATGAATATTTTGACCAAAAACTACCATTTTGTTTTTGTTTTGAACGTCATTAGTTCACTTTATTTGCCTTTTTCCGTTAAGAGAACAAAAATACCAGTAACTGTCATATGGAAAAAATATTCTAAACTATATACACTGAAAAATATGATCATATGAAAAATCACGTGAATATATGATTTTCAAACGAGGATCAAATGAGATTGTATAGAAATGACATGCTCTGGTTCGGGGGTTCCTCATATGACCTCTGTTAAAAATTACCCATATATGGCTTATGTTGCTAGTTTTCCCTGTTTTTGTACAAAAATAAGAAAATTCCGATGGAAATTTTGTAGTATGCAAAATTAATTTGCTAATATGGCATATATACATTATAAATGGACTCATATCGCGGAAGTTAAAAAAAATCAAATGAGCCTCGTTTGAAGTGCAGATATTTTTTTTCATGTGAGAGTATCATACAGTTTTTGCTTGAAGTAATTTTTATATGATTTCATGCGAGATGGCATTCATATGAAAGCAAATACATTGGATAGCAAAAATTACCAATCGTCAAAATATATCTGAAACCAAGAGTGGAAAATTAAAAAAATTTGGCAACTCCGAGAAATCATAGAATTATACGAACAAAATTCCTAACGAAATTAATTGTTTTGATTATATTTATTTAACTATAATTAACAGAAATTAATGGTCGAAAAATGAGTTTCATATTATTCTCAATAACAATTTAACATCAGTAAGTCAAATTTTAACCCTCATTCTATTGTATGCAAAGTAAATTTCTGACCACTGAAACAAAACGTATCTGGTAATGTCGAAAATGGA
>JAOXYI010000006.1:608291-619416 GCA_028566495.1 Lithophaga antillarum
AAATAGCCTGGGACTATTAAGCAATTACAAATGTACAATACAGAAACAACTTTGGCTAAATACAAAATACAAAAAAACTAATTCACACAATATTTAATACAAAATTAAAAAGACCAATATCAACACACACATAAGTGTATAAATGATTTCAGAATAAAGTCAAAGTAAAAATCAACTCACAATATTATGTAATCGATCACTTTGACCAGTATATTAAATAATTAAAGAGAGTATACATTTTATTTACACATAATACAGTTGTACACGTTGTATCGGTTTTGTAAATATTATAACAACCCAATTCATCGTAATTTTCTGATTACGAGTCAGACATCAGCAGAGCTGAGATACATACTGTATCAGTAATAAACAGAGAAAATGCTACTTTAATACACATACAATGCTTTTCTGATTACAAGTCGCACATCAGCAGAGCTGACGTACACACTGTATCAGAAATATGGAATGAAAGAAACAAACAAAAAAAAGGGGGTACATACACTGTTTTTTTCAGCTGCGAGTAAACCTGAAATATACTGAACATTTTATTGAAAAATTGTCAAATACATGTAATGAAAGCAAACATGATTGACTATCAGTTTATTTTAATGATGTATGGTGTATGCTAAATGTTTATGTGGTGTAACAAAAAAAAGGGGGGATCGTATATGCAAAGTGGACAAAAATATCCGAATGAGTAAATTCGAATAAAAAAAAAGTATATGACCTGCGAAAATATTCACAATAATAATGAATCAACGCGCCATATATGCAGAAATCGCGATATCAAAACAAAAAAAAAACAAAAAAAAAACAAAAAAAATTCGCGAAACAAAGACAAAAAATTTGAAATAATATAAATAATAAATCTGTCAACAAAGGCAACAGTGGGATCGTGCTCACTTCTGACACCACTGTAATGAAATTGTATATATATGATTATTACCTGAATATATAATCTGTCCAGGTATGAGCTACCAGGAATGTTGGCTACCAAATCAGGATCAATACGGCCCAAGTGGTCGGGACATCCGCACTGGTCAAAGACTGGACTGGTAACTGAAGATTCTATTTCTATCACATCCGGAATCCCCTTTACTGGTTCCCTGCACAGTTGGTTGTTTCGTATGTCAGGACAGGTTATCATAACATTCTTCCCCTTTCCGTAGAATGGATGCATCACTACAAAAAAGTCTTTCGTGTTGGTAATTACACTTGTTTTTGGTAATCTTGGATTCAATAAGTATCGTCGTTAAGATATTAATGTTCATATATATATATAGAATAACACATTATATATAACACACAAATGTTAAAACAATTAACTTTAGTCATCGAGATGTTCATCAAACATATTTACAGGCATCTAAAGTTCAAACTGCCAAGTATATACACATGAATAAAAAATGACTTGAAATAACTAAATATCGTAAAGTTCCACAGCATTTTTTGTTGTGATGTGGGCCACATCGTCTGTCGTGCACGAGAAGATGCTTGCTAATTTTGACAGGATATCCTGTAACAGTAAAGGTGAGCCGTATTTATCTGTTTTTGGAAACAAGTATGGCGAGTCAGTTTCTAGTATTAAATTTTCTAAATCCATATTGCAAACAAGAGAACGGAAATTTGGATGTTTGTCTTCCAAAAGTATAAATGGCGAAATTCCAAATTTACACTTTGGGAAAGCTGCTCTCCATTGGTTATACATCTCAGGAGTGCCATCAAAACAGTGGCGATGGATTCTGTATGTGGTTGGTAACAAACGAACCAAAGAGTTTAAACATATTTCATCTGTACGGGAATCTCCTCGGCAATGAATGACTAGAGGTAAGTTCTTCTTTATTGCGAGTTTTACTTGTTTTTCAAAAAGCTTAATCTGTTTCTTGGCATTCCACTTATACTGACTGTCACTGCTATCCAACTCACCTACGGCTATCACTCTAGAAGCTTCCAAAAGGGGTTCTAAATCAGTTATCCAATCTTCCAGCGTTTTTGATCTTTCCATTTCGACAATTCTAGGATGAATACCAAACGTCAGTCTTATTCTTTCATCCTCTCTGATTGCTGATCTTGCAGTACTCGATGGCCAATTTCTCGGGTAAAAGTAGTTGGCAATGGCAATGGAGATTTCGTAATCAACTTCTCCCCAGCTCCAACTAAGAGGAGGCAATCTTTCGTTTCCAGATTTTCGGTTGAACATATCAAGGTGGAAATGTGATTCTACTATTTTTGCAACTTTCTTTGCATTGTCTGTAGGTTTCAATGACTTCTTATGTTCCAAAGAGATGATATTTCCAGCATTTTGCGTTTCATAGATCAGCAGTGACAGGATTCTCCAGTGTAGTAACCAAGGAATCCCAAAGCCAGAGGAAACTTTATTTCTACTAATGTCGCACTCGTATCCATTCACTTTGTTGAACAACGATACATGTGTTAAATCACTATCTTGAAATATGGGCTCAGAATGCTTTTCAAAACGAATGTGTTCATTCGCATACTGACACAGAGTATCTAAGGAAGAGCAACTTAATTCAGAGGATAGAGTATCTGACAGTCCATTCATTAACTCTACCCAAAGTTCATATTTTTCCTCCGCGAACCTCCTCCCTTCATCTGAATTGTTATGTATTTCAACGATGTGGGTGTTCAATATATTCAACTGTCCAAATTGTAATTTACACTCCCAGTTTGCCGTGGATGGTGCCGTATACCAAGGAAGATGAGCTCTTAAGACGTGTCGTCTAACATGTGTAAAACGGCCTTCACAGAATGTACACTCTTCCTTTGCTAGGTTTTCTCGTGCTACCTCTAATATGTTGGTCAGCTGGGGAAATCTCATCCTCGAATGGTCCGTAATCAGGGATGAAGTTTTCATCATCCATCCTGTTAAAATATTCAGCAGACAATAATTAAACTATCGAAACTGAATATCATATTACATGAAAACACATATTTACAAAAATAAAAATACGTAAGTTCAATCACAAGCTTACATCAATCATATGACATATAAGATCACTGTACAATATATACATGAAATTTTAATGTTAACTTAATCTTGTATGTAATCAATTAAATAAGCCAGTCTCTTCCTTTGTCTCTTATTTCTTTTGGACTCGGCATTATCCTCATCAATTTGGTAAATAAAGGTGTCATCCATGTTGACAGAATCGCCATCATGTAAATCGTTTACATTCTCTATAACTCTTTTATCTATATTTTTCAGAGTTGTATCCTGCTGTTCCTGAATAACGTCATGAGACACCAGAGGATCTGACGCACTCACAACATCACCATCACTTAATACCTGAGACATCAGAGGTTCTGACGCACTCATAGTATCAGTGTTTTCTTCGAACAGACTTATAAGCTCTGGAGTGTCATCATACGATTCCGTGTTCTCGTTAAAACTCCCACTGAGCAATTGGTTACGCAATTTTTTAATCCAAATCGGAAGTTCCCGGTCTTCACAGAGTTTAATTCTGTCATGGTGTATCCAAGAATCTCTTTTTCTATCCTTTATTTTACACAATACAGGAGGCTTCACAGCTGTAATAAGGTATGGTCCTTTCCACGGAGACTGTAATTTCGGGGACTGACCTAATTTGGTAGCTTGATTTAGTTTATAAACTACATCGCCCACATTATAAGAAGCTTGAAAATGTTTTGAGTCATAAAGAAGCTTTTGTCGTTCCTGTGAAGCTTTCAAATTTTCTCGGGCTATATGGTGAACTGTTTTTAACGTGTCTACTAAATCTTTGATGTACAAAGGGGCTTCCTTCCCTTGAGAATGGTAGCTAGGTGTACCTAATATAACGTCAAGTGGTTGGAACACTTCTCTGCCGAGCCTCATTAAATTCGGAGTGAAACCAGTCTGTAAATGTTTGGTAGATCTAATAGCTCCGACCAACTGTTATATATAAGTATCCCAGTTGCACTGCTTCTTTTTAAAGTAACACCTGATTGTCTGCAAAATTGTTCTGTTGTACCGTTCTATCTGTCCATTTGATGATGGATGATATGGCGTAGTTCTGGTTTTAGCTATTTGTAATAGGTCACAGCTGTTTCACAAGGTTCCCATCCATGTTTTTTCCTTGGTCCGTATGTAATTCGATGGGACAACCAAACCTTGAAAAGAAATTATCCACTAATGCCTTTGCTACAACGTCAGCTGTTTGTGTTGCGATTGGGAGGCATTCCAGCCATTTAGTGAACTGGTCGATTATCATTAGAAGATACTTATTTCCTAGTTTGGTATTAAACAGGAAGGGGTCCTAAGATATCCATGTGGACTCTTTCCATTGGAAAACCAGCATGATATTGCTCTAGCTTTGCCCTGGCGGTCTTGGTTGGCTTTTTGTTCCTGTTGCAAGTTGGACAAGACTTCACATATAACTTGGTGTCTTGAGTCATGTTGTACCATATAGCTACTTGTCTTAACTTCTCGAGAGTTTTGTGCTGTCCCAAATGACCAGAACTTCGGATGTCATGACATCCCTGAAGCAGCTCTTCTTTCATTTGTTTAGGTGCCATGAAAAGTAGCTTTGGTGCAATCGGATCTTCCCATTTGTATAAAAGGACGCCATCTGTTATCAATAACTGGGATTTTACATTCCAAAAATGTCGTACTGCTTTGCTGTTAAGTTGCAGTTCCAGTTTGTTCGGTTCATGATCCTGTGCAATCCAGACTTTCAAGGTCTTTAAATCCGGGTCCTTCATCTGTTCTTCATGGAGTTCCTGTTTGGTATATGATGACACCAATCTCCAGTCTTGTATATCGTCATTTGTTACTCTTCTTATGGATAATGGTACAATGAAATCTACATCGTGTTCAAATGTTTCCCATTGTTGTCTCGCTCTGGTGCAAAATTTACAACCACCACATGGTAAGTTGGTTAATCTCACATCCGATCTGTAGCCGTTGCAAGCTTCCATTTCATCTGGGATACTAGACAAACCGTCCGCATTAGAATGTTTTCTGCCGGATCTGTGTTGAATTATCATGTTATATTGGGATAATTCCTCTATCCACCTGGCAAGTTGTCCTTCGATATTCTTTGAAATTAAGAAGCCATGTCAAGCTGTTGTGATCTGTTCGTATGATGAAAGTACGCCCCAGAAGATAATGTCGAAAGTGTCGAGTAAAATAAACGATGGCTAAGAGCTCTTTACGTGTGGTACAATATTTTCTTTGTGTCGGTGTTAGGACTTTGCTAGCAAAACAAATAGTTTTTTCTACACCGTTTTGAACCTGACTTAGTTCAGCCCCGATAGTTGTATGTGAAGCATCCGTATCGAGTATAAAGGTGTCATCAGGTGATGGGTAACTAAGTATAACATACTTGATCAGTGCTTCCTTCAGAGCCTGGAAAGATTTCTCGTGATTTTCGTTCCATAAGAAATCGCTTTTTGGTCCGGTTAACTGGTGTAAAGGCTCGGCTAATGCTGCAAAATTTTTAATGTGATCCCGGTGGTAATTGACGAATCCGATAAACGACTCAACTTCTTTCTTGCTCTTTGGGGACGGCCACTTTTTTACAGATTCAATGCTCTCTGGGTTGACGGAAATTCCGGTTTCGCTCACAATTTCGCCCAAAAATTTAACTTCAGTTTGGAAAAGCTGACATTTGGTTGGCTTCAGTTTCAAGTTATACTGTTGAAACCTTGAAAAGACGGTACGAAGATTCTGAATATGGTCATTGAAATTTTTTCCAAGCACAATGACGTCATCCAAGTAAGCCAAGCATTCCTTCCATGTCAGGCCTTGTAGCACAAGATGGATTACTCTGCTGAATGTTGCTGGACTGTTACAAAGACCAAAAGGGAGCTTTGTATATTGAAAAAGTCCATATTTTGTAACGAATGCCGTCTTATGCTTATCTTTTTCATCCAAAAGCACCTGGTAATACCCTGAGGCCATGTCCAAAGTTGACATGAAAACACTGCCATTCAGTGTATCCAAGCAGGTCTCTATGTTTGCGATTGGAAAAGCATCTTTAACAGTGACGTCATTTAACTTCCGGAAGTCTATACAATAGCGTATTTTCCCATCTTTCTTACGGACGAGGACAGGTGGTGAAGCCCATTCCGAAGTAGATGGTTCGATGATCCCCTTGTCCAACAGTTGCTTTAAGTGTTCTTCTTCCTCTTTCTTAAACCCAAGTGGTGTTCTTCTAATCTTTTGTTTAATTGGATGCGAGTCCCTGGTATCAATCTTGTGTTTTATATTTCCATTAAATAAGCCAATGTCCAAGTCATCTTTGGCGAATATGTCCTGAAAATTCAAAAATAATTTTGCTAACTGTGTTGACTGTTGTAAATCCAAATTCTTTGTTGATGCTTTAAACAGTTCTTTCAAGTGATATGTTAATTTCTCTTCTAAATCTTTAACTGCTTCTCTCTGATATTCGACTCCTATTTTATTTAATCTGTAGTCTGTTTCTGGTTTATGATCTTCGCCATCTTCCAATATTTCAGACACGGCAATTCCTATTCCTATCTGGAAACCCTTTTTCATTGTTTTGTACTGCTCTGTTGGATTCCTAAATATTACTGATACTATTTTATTGCATTTGCAGATTGCATTTGGTATTAAAATGCCACTTAAGTAGCTAGTTGGTTGAATGACCATCTCAGTATCTGGGGTATAATCAAACTGGATTTGAATGACTTGATTCGAAAAAGGTGGAATAACAACTCTTTTGGCTATTTTGACACGATGAATCTTCACTTCTTTCTCTTGATTAGTAGCTATCATTATTGAAGAAAACTTTTTCATTCTTTAATTCGATGGAATAATCTGTCGGATTAATAACTGCATGTTGATCTTGAAGAAAGTCTATTCGTAATATTATATCATCGGTAATGTCCGCTATTACCATATTCCATTTTACGGTTCTGTTTCTAATTTTCAATCGAATATGTGATGCAATCTTTGCCTCAATTTCTGAGAATTCCCCTGCATCTTTAAGTATAATGTTGCCTGTGAGGTTTGGACGATTGGTTAGTTTGTCAAAAAAGTTTCTACTCATGACGTATACTTGTGCGGCGGTATCAACTACACCAAGAGTCTTTTGTTCATCTACAGTTACCGGGATATACAGGGTTATGGCATCTTTATCATAAGAGTTTGTTTGATATAGTTTTAGTTCAGTCTGTTTATTCCTAACTGGGGGAGGCTTTCTGGTATCAACTGGATGGACTGAAGATCGGCCTACTTCTTCTTCAGTCCCTGAAAGTTTAAAGGACTTGCATCAAAGTTTGGTGACGGTGATCTTGCCCTGGAGCCATATTTCTGTGGTGATCTGGTCTTTGTCTGGTTACATTCGGAACTAAAATGTCCCTCTTCACCACACGTGAAACATTTGCCACTTCTCATTGGACTCCGTCTCGGACTACTTGATCTCTGCGGTGATGCTTATCTATTAACTGTTGGTCTGTTTCTCAGAATATTGAGAATTTGTTGAACATTGGCCTTGGTCTCTTGCAAGTCTGTCTCTGTCTTCTTCAGTCTTGCTTCAAACTGGCTTAAATTAAAATCGCTGTTTCCTTTCTGTATATTGCCCTTACTTGCGGTAGTTGCGAATCATTGTCCTCGGTTTCGTAAAGGTCTGATTCAGGTTCAGTAAATGTGACTCTCTTGATGTCAGGTTTCATTGCACCGAGAATAACTCGTTGATTAGTAACAGCACTTTTGACATACTGCAGAGCTTTATCAAGACTGTCCGGATCTTTATCCATAGCTGTCAAGGCGGCCTTTTTATCCAGCAATCCCTTCAGGGAAGCATCGGTAGCTACTATCTGTATAAATGTATTCGGAGTGCCCGGATATCCGTCATTCGCTAAATCATGTGCTCTCTCTGCATATTCGTCAAGTGATTCATCTGGCTGTTGGCGCAAATCTTGAAGCTGTCTGCGGATTACCTGTGGAAGATCCTTACGTCCAAATCTTTCACCCATTTTCGCGCATAGAACATTATAATCCTCCTGTACTAATTTCGGTCTAGTTGTAAAAAATTTAAGGGTACGGTCTCTTAAGCATTCTATGAGTTTGTCCAGTCTGTCTTGATTTGACCATCCATATCTGTTAGCAATGTGATTGAACTGGGTGAAATATGGTCGCCAGTCGTTTTTTCCATCGTATGTACTCATCTTCGGCGGCAATGGCCCGTCTGGCTTTGAACGTACTGTTGAACCAGTGGCCTGACTTTTTTATTTCTCCTTATTTTCTGTTAATACAGTAGCAATTGTCTTTTTCTCTTTGTTGTCTAAAGTCTGAGTCTGTATTCCAATTATGGCTTCTAAAGACTTATCATCTATGTCTGTTGTTGCAGCTGTCCCAGCTTGCAGTTGTTTTAACTTCTCATCACGTTCTTTGATGGTCTGAAGTAATTTCTCTTCTCGTTCTTGTGCCTCCTGAACTAGTGCCTCAATTGCTTCTTTATGCTTTATAGCCATAGCCTCCTGTTGTTTCTGAAATTCGTGTTCCTTATTCTTCATTTTCACTTTAAAATCGATATTTACATCATGTATCTTTTGCTCAAAATCGTTTTGCATCATGTCTTTTCCTTTTTTAATTGTAGAAAATCTTTTTGAAGATTATCTATGACTTCAGCCATCTTTTTAATCTGTTCTTTCTCTGATGTTTCTCTTGTGGCTCCTTCTGTTATCTGTATTTGTTCTGGTGGTTCCAGTGTAATTTCTCTTGTTTCAATAAGTGGATCCCATATTGTATTCGGAATATCTGTCATTAGTTTAAGATCTTCAAGCGTGAGTGCTGCGCCTTTCTCCTGTCTCCTCTTTATAATCTTTTGTGCTTTTTTATCACTGATTCCCGAAATCTGTTTTAATTCTTCCAGTGAAGCTGTATTGATGTTTACTGGTGTTGACATTTTGTAAAATTAATATAATAATACAATAAATAATGACAGTATGACTAATACACAAATATGCTATGAATAAATTGATAGTTATTTATATAAATTACAAAGTTTGCCAATCAATCAAGAAATATTGTACTTAAGTATCAGTACAACTGGTAAGTAATATACACAATAATCAAGTAAGTACTGTAAATACACAAAAGTAGCTGTATATGAGTAAACAATATCAATTTACTAATAAATAATCTGACAGTATTAGCAAATACAATGTAAGTACATGTAATATCAGAAGAAAATACAAATTATGCTCATGAAATTAAATGTAGCACACATGTAGTAAACAATTACAATAATCAATTATGTACATGTATCATGCAGTCAGTTGAACAATGGCTGCGATTTAAATTCAAGTAAACATAATTCACTTATACATGTTGTAACAGTAATTGTGTAAATAATATTTTATTGTCAATGTTTCACTATAATACACCACTTTATTCTGATAACGAATCTGACATCAGAAGATCTGACGCGCAAAACCGTATCAGAATTTTAGCCACAGGGAAAGAAAAAAAGGGGGGTATTGTCTTGTACTGGAGTGAAGACAACATGAAATATACTGAATAAACGATTTATAATAATACTCAAATGCTAATCATGAAAGAGAACATGTTGAACGTGAACCTTGTTTAACTGTATGTGGTGTATGCTATGTTTTTTTTGATTTAACAAAAAAGGGGGTGGTGTATGCAAATTGGACGAAAAGTATATAAATGGACAAATAGGACAAAAACATACGTCTTATAGATAGAGACAAAGCTAACAATCAGCGAAACATAAAGAATATTGAGCAAAAAAAAAAAAAAAGAAAAAATGTTTACATTGTTTTGTAATATAGAACAATAGAACATTTTTTAATTGAAAGTATTTTTGTAAATCCATTCTGTGTGACTAATAGATCACCTCTAACGGAAGAGACAGAAAGTCACATCAAAAGATGTTGAGACAGAAAAAGGAATTTTACGGGGTGTAATAAAATATCATATAACTATACAAAAACAAAACCATGGACATCAAGTCTTTTATGGCGTTAGACCACAACAAACCGTGATCTTTAAGCAAACAAGCTTTAAAAACTTACAGAATTTCTCCATACACAACCTGAGACATTTAACACCAAATCAAAGTGAAATTTTAGCAAATATTGAACCCTACAATGGATTATGTCTTTCACACAACCCGTGAATTTATGTACATTTTTACTATCAATGTCATTTGAATGAGCTAGGACGATTGTCTGATTTTTAAATACATATTTAATTTCTTACAAAAGCAAATATTTTATGAAGAAAGGGTACACTATGATTCATAGACTTTTTACATAGGTTTCAACGCATACGAATAAAGTAAGCCTCTCTACCAAAAAGGTCACGATCCTCCTTATGAACGGTTACAATTATATTTTAATTCACATTTAATATTCAAATGATATTTCATATGAACGATAGCTGACGGCATAATTCACACCCTCTCTGCACATCCCATTGATCAAGCCGCAACGACAGATATGATTGACAGCTAAATCAGCGGAAAGCTCCGCCCCTTTACTATTTCCTGAATAATCGAAGAATAAATGTTACAGACTTGGTTGAGAAATAATGTTTGTATGTACCCAACGGTCTAAGAAGTTTGTGTTATCGGTGGTTAGAAATTTACTGTGTAAAACAGACAATGAGTAAACAACTGTAAATATTTCACTTTCAAGTTCGGACGTTATAACAAAGTTCATCTGAAATTTAGGAGAATTTGGAAGAATTTGAAAATCGTAATTTTTTCGTCATTCCGGATGAGATGTTATAGAGGCCGAATATCATATATTCAGACAGTATTATTTATGCTATAATACAGTTTGAGGGATCTTATTTTCCTCTTGTTCTTAGTTTATGAACTTTCATTCGGATTGTATGCATTCAACTTCCATTGTGGCGGTCGGACGGAAATCGGCGATGGTGCACTGCGCCGGATGTGAGCGGCCGATTTTGGACCGATTTTTACTGAATGTTTTGGACAGAGCATGGCATGCTAAATGTGTACAATGCTCAGACTGTAAATCACCACTTACAGATAAATGTTTTTCAAGAGATGGCAAATTATTCTGTAGGAATGACTTCTTCAGGTTTGTAGTTTTTTTATTTCCACTTTTTGCAATATTCAAAGTTTTTCTGGTTCCAAATCAAGAATTT
>JAOXYI010000006.1:637661-651171 GCA_028566495.1 Lithophaga antillarum
CATGTTAAAATTAACTTGCTGTCAAATTTTCAGCAAAATTTCAATGTCGGATCTAAACTGTATCGTATGCCCTTAAAGACAAAATTTTGGGCTTTTTGGTAAAATTTGATTGAGGGAAGGGATAAGAGTTCCTGTAAGAGCTGACGGACAACATACATGTAGTTATATATATTAAATCTTATACAATAAGCTTTCTAATAATACCATGCATGACTCCCTAAAATGATTTGAACTTCTTTTTTATTCAAGCTAAAGGTATAAAAACGAAAATTTGTCAAAATTACCCACCATGGCCTTAATTGGCCGTCTATCCCAAAATTAACTTGTTAACATCTGAAATAGGAAAATGTACATATTTGAGACCTTAAAAAGTTGGGTTAGCCCGTATGACAAATAGAGTGTGTAGTACACGGTAGGCCTATCTAGCCCACGGAAACCAAATATGAAGAAAAATATTCAATCCTGTTAATAAAGTTTTTGAAAATCCACTTAAATAATGCTACAAAATTGATTTCCAATTTCCAAACCGTGTTAGTAAAAACAACACACAGTACACGTAACCCTACAGCGCAAGAACCCAGATGATGCACATTCTTACAAAACAGGACAAACGTAATATGAACTCCTAGATGCATAAATAAGCTCATTCTAGTGAGAAAATATTTAGAACAATTTTGCAAACTATGAGACACAATAGTTATGATGGTGTATGATTACTAAATCATATCAGAACATTCTTTTCTAATGGCTTAGCAGATGGGTATTATTGAAAATAATCTTTTGTTCTATTTCTAACTTCAGCTGTGCGATTCTCTTAAATGAAAGACCGCACACCTTATTAAAAGGTAAAGGTTTACAAACATTAATTATCAAAGAACATCAATCGATAATAATAAATTAATAGAAACATCCGCAGAAATGTTCTTTCGATGTTTTGATGGCAATAGTGTTATCAAATAAATGTACACCTCATGTAAAACATCGTAAATCGATAAATGTTCTAAATCTAATAAACAAAATTAATTATATATCATTTACCATTTCTTTTCATCCCGTATTCTGTTACAGATAATAATTAATCTCATTCCACAGGTAGGCCATTGCTATCAATCTGAAATGAAGAAAATGAAAGTTATTTATCTTATGTATATGCTGGTATGAAAAACGATTCATGTTTAAGCAGATAATATCTCTCTTTAAAGTGATGAGGAGAAATATTATATTCTTCGAGAGTAAGGCATTCATTTTAATCTGCTGTTGTGACGAGATTATCGCAAAAAAGGTTCCACACACATAACGTAAATCTGCACTTGATTTGCACAAAAGACATTTGTTTACTGATTTTTTTTTTTTTTTTTTTTTTTTTGCTATAATTTTTCTTATTCATGTCGATGAAAAATGACTAATCTAAGATAATGTTTATAATCATCGATTGACCCATTCCTCCTAAATTGGTGAAAATTAGGAGAAAACAGTCATTTTCTCCTATTAAAGAGCAATCGACATGTACTGGAATTATAGTGTTATTGACATAAAAATAACCCAACAACGACAGAGGACTTCCGCACTGGATAAATAATTCAAATTAGTTACACATAAAAATCATCAATATGGTATTGTTCATAAATTAATAAAACAGGTACAATTTGATTGTTGTTAATGGTCGTTTAAACTTATTTAAAAAACGAAATAACATTAAAATCAGAATTAAACATTTTATCAATACACCATTACATAAAATTTCATATCTATTACCATGTTTAATGATAACACAATCATGAATATTTAATTAATGTAATACGTTTGTGTAACAAACCAAGAGCTAGTTAAAAAATATATACAAGTAACATTTTTATTGTATTTTAATATTAAAGTTTGCAGTTTAAAAAAAAAATCAAAAACTGTAACAAACGCAATTTCGAATGAATTTTACTTTTAATAAACATACGATTATATACATAAATTTCTCCATGCTATAACGAATAGTCTTCTGTTTCTTGGAAGAGTCCTTCCGTACACAAAAGTAAATATGTAAACCATTTTTTAACGACAGATAAATAAAGTATACATTGAGACTTAATGTCTTACAGAAGCTTAGGCTATCTATGTATGTAGGGGTAAGATATTTTGTTTTATCATAATTACATATAATTCTGCATTCGTAGGCGATCGTATGCATGTCAATAACCGCCAGTTTATTCTCTTTAAGTCATTTTTGCATGTTCAGATTTACGTTAGGAGCAAGACGGGAAAAACTAATTATCATATAAATTGGAATTTCTACGGAACAACTTCATCATGTTTTCCTGTATTGATCAACATCGGAATTACATGTATTTGTGCATTCGGGGGTAATTGTTTGAATATGGAACACAGACTGGTTTAAATATTTTCTATATCATATCAACCTTTAATCTATTAGATATTTTGACAACAAACAATATGATTAGTACAAAATACAAACAAATTTTCTAGCATGGATTTTTTTTCTAACAAAACAATTTCATCTTCTTGCTACTATAAGAAAATTTTATAAAAATTACTTTTTTACAATAAAATTGGGAATCTAACAAACTCCCAGACTTTCCGAACGTCTCGTGCATTTTCACTACTTCGGATTAACTTCCATATGAGCAAAAATTGGCGTTAATGGTACCTGAATGTAACGTCATGGTGATTTAATGTGAATCTGATATCTTCTCAACTACTTCTGTCTGCTTAACACGTTTAAAACTCTGCTTGTGTGTTTTTCTGAATAATTATGGAATTAAAAAGGATAAAATATCTCACCATAGAATATTAATGTTCCGTTATATTGTGTAATAGTAGACCGTATGATTTAGTCCTGAATAATATGCTTATACATGTATCTCCTGGTGATTTTTTTCTTTATGTTTTATTTATGTTTTTACAGTTGAAATATTATCTGTATAGGTATTTTCGTAAGATTAAACTTTGTTTATATTAAAAGAGATGCAACAATATTAGAATATTTTTTATCAATTTATTTACGAACTGAAATGTCTTAAGCCTATCTATAAATATCGGTTCACTTGCCAAATTTAACACGATAGTACGATACCGAGTAAATATTTTAAAAAATGATAGTCCAGTAAATTTTAATAAAAGCAAGAAAAACTTACTGCTGATAGTTCAAAAGATACAACATCAATAACAATTTTAGTTAAGCATTTCGGAGAACAGTGAATTTTCACATATATTTTTTTTTCGTTACCATAGAAATTTTCAACAACAAATATCATTATCACTTATAGCTTTAAATATTAGAAAACGATACGTAAATAATTTAGGGCTTACAATAGTTTTTTTAGCGTAACTGTCCGCAGCCACTGATAGTAGGTAGCTGTTTTTCTGTTTGTGTAAGTAGGCTCCTCAGTATGACGTGTAAAGTAGCCGAATAGGCGCCTTCCGCCTTCTTCTGAAAGTATAACGCAAAACCTTTCAGTTACACTGGGCGAAAGCCCTTTCCTAGTTTACAGAATTATAAACAGACACCTAACGTTCTCGTGCTTCTTTGTTCATTTAAAGACTCATTGTATATGAGTCGATTAGCTTCTCTTTCCAAATAGAATTTGCTCAAAGTTTTGTAAGAAGTTCGACTTTTACTTTATTTCATAGAGCACGTTTTGTAAGAAGATCAACTTTTACATTGTTTTATGGAGCACAGCTTTGCTCAAAGTTTTCTAAGAAGATCAACTTTTACATTGTTTTAAGGAATACTCTAAGGAATACTCTATCATGATCAAACGACAAAGAACATTAATTCGCCTTTTCTGTAACTAACTTGTCTCGATTTTTGTACACTCTTCCTCCTTTAGACCCGTATATATACGTACTTCAGTGTAATGACAATACCGAGCAATCTCCTTCCTGTACTACATGACTATCCCACACCTACCTGGGAACAAAGTACTGAGCTAAAATTGATAAAACAACTCTGGAACAAAGAAGAAATTGTTGTTTGTCAGTAAATCACGTTTTACCATTTGAACACTTAATTTGCACAGTAGGACTGTTTCAGAATTGATTTTCTTTTACCGTAAAACAATACCTGTTAAACGTGGTATAGACCGATAAACGCAGTTACCTTAACGGGGAGCCATTCTGATAGTAGAGACTTTCCGAGATTGTTTTTATGAAATATTAAAAGCATAAATGCATGCAGTGATGTTTTCGTTTGCATCTTAGCTTCGATTTTGAAAAGCCACTATGTCGACAAATTTACGCGTCATGAGCTGAAATGCGTCGCTTTCCACCTTGTATATCGAGAAAATTTCCGCATCGTTAACGTAGAAAAAAACAGCTATATGAAATTTTACAAATATCATTTGCTGCATTTAAACCCTAGGTGTCTTAAATTCCATCGAGTGAAAATTCGTGTTCCTAAGAGGATTACATTTGGAAATCCTCTGTTTATTCAGAAAATGTATTGTTGCGTTGCGTACCAGTTACCGTTTCGAAAATACTACAATAAACGCTGAAACCTAGCCGGGCAGGTGGTCAATCCGGTTTAATTCAGCCTTGAAATAGACAACTAATGTTCTTTCGGGTGCGTCGTGGTGATGCGGGGATTTGAACCTAAAAATCGCATTAACAACAATTTGATTTGAATTAACTTAAATTTTACTTAAAATATATCATGTTGGTTAGAGTTAAGCTGACCGAGGTTTTCAATTTCAGTAAATGGAGCCACAACTCCATGTAAAGGCATTCCGTTGCCATAAACAAACATAGAATCTCTTGGTACAATAAAACTCTTTTAAGACGCACCTGTTACAAAGTAATTATGTTGATATTTTCACCAATAAAAAGTAAGTAATAGCTTCACACGTGTACTTTATTGTAACAAAATGAATAACATTTTGTCAGTAAGTTCCGGACATACATGTAGTATCAAACTGCAATAAATTAGACAGATTTTTCTGCATGTATTATGGTACTGATCAGATAGTATATCTTTCGGAGATTCAGTAAAGTGCATGTATGGTGCATCAAGGTGACGAACACAGATGCAGCGAATGGCGCAATACGTATACTCCAAAACACACCTCATGTTTGTCCAATAAAACTATTTTAGCATTATCACTTCACATCTGCATAGAACACAGAAATGTAATATTAAGTGATTTTATAAAATAACCAAGACATAAAACGTTGGCAAGACCGGATACAAACTTTTATTAAAGTCTTTGTTGTTTTCCCGAAACATAAATATTTTCTCAATTTTTCATAGCAATAAAAGGCTATAGTCCCTCAACATTTTCATAACCCTGAAGTAGTAGTGTCAACATTTTTGTTAGCTAAAGTCGATTAAGGACTTAAATAATATATTGAGCGGCTGATTTTGTTTTAAAAAGCACGGATTTATATACAAAAATTGTATAACAGGAAACATTTGTGCAAATAACACTTCCATATCAATAACGCCATATTGGTCAAACAATTCGACGTTTTCGTATACTTTTCCTAGTTCACTTTTCCTCTATTGTTGAAAACACTGTGCCGATGGCGATTTACGTGACTTATTTTTAAATACTTTTGTTTGGAATTTCTATTCCCGCTATTCGCACCTGCCTGGAAGGATTTTCTGTGGTCAATAATAATTATTTTATGTTTTTCTTACCATCTTAATCGCATTTGATCTTTTCATACATTACTACAACAAATCTTTGTTTATTATCTAAATCTAAGTAACAATAAAATCCGAAATCAAGACCGGAACGATCATGAAAACTAAAATGGACAAATGTAACTGTCAATAGTCGCTTATCGTTAATAGTTACGTCTTTTTCAATACCGTAGCCCGTAGGGATATCCAACTCGAACTTCCATTATTGTTCCACCTCGGTGTGGGGTAATTTGAGAGTACTACGGTGTCAGAGTGGGATGTTAAATCCGGGTATAAACTGTATAATTCACACCAAAGCACTCAACATTACTTTTCAAATTTGCACTGTCAAGATCTTCATTCTCTTATTTCAGATGACAGTATAATTACAGGCCATTTTAAACTCGCCTGTTTTACATATGTAGATATTTTGAATAGTATTACCTTAAGACTAAGGTTATACTTGAGATTTGAAGCCCACCGGTGAGGCGCGCTGAGTCAACCCTAAATTCGGTACCTTCTGTGATTGATAGTATGTTATTTTAACACACCTGGCCATTCTTACAGAACTTGGATAGAATTCTTGTATTGTTTACCTAGACGTCTCTTCACGATGGTTACATATGGATACTATAGACTAATTTTATTTGTATGATAATTGAGCATCATAGTAGTTCTGTAGCATTAAAGCTATAGCGGGAAAGAATTTCTACTGGAGGATATCGGGCCAAAGGATGGAACTGAAGATAAATAAGGGTTATAGTATTAAGTGGTTTGAATTAAGGAATCTTTACCCCAACATATTTTTATTGACAGCTGTTATAACAGTGTTACGTAAATTCTGGTGAAGTATCTCCATCAAGTAGCTGAAGTATTGTCAAAGTTGGTGGTATTTTATGCAAAGGTCTGGTTTTTGAACGTACTTCTTGGTGTTTTGGGGTTGTGTTTACTCCTTAACATTTTATTTCTTTGGATTTCCAACTTTTGCAGCTTCGAGCACCATTGATGAGAGTGGGAGTGGGGTATCATGTATGACGATTCACGGTAAATGTTTGCTCAAAATAATGGTAACGATAAAATTTTCTTTCAATTTGACGCTAACGGTTACTCGAAAAACCGGGTTTGACGATATGACGCTAACGGTAGTGAAAAAAGGTCGTTTGACGCTTGACGGTAAAGGGCATTCCCATCCTCATTGATGAGAGATTGTTTGTTGAAATGCGCATATATGATGTATCAAATTAACTTTAGTATCTTGTAATAATATATTTCAAACAGACAAATCGCCGTATCAATAATGTCAAACATACTAACTTGATCCATTTATCTGAAGATTAAATAAAAATACATAGTAGTAATATATTTCAATGCCCAGTGTTCTCGTTAAGATGATACAATGTCTGGTCTAGCGCGTGCTAGAGTGTTACCCTTAAAATGATACCCTGATTATCTTGAACTTAAAGATTGCTCACAGACGGCCTTGTTACTGGCTTCTGACATGATTGCAGTATTGTGTCAGGCTTCCTGACATGGTACACTGTTACAGTTGGTCAAAGAAGCCAGCAAAATTGTCACACCAACGATGTAGCACTTCATGTAACGTATGGTACACTACATTAACTTTGGTATCTTTGTGATATAGTGTTACATTAATTTTGTCTTCTATTAAATTACTTATCCAAACTACGCTTTATACATCCAGGATGTTTCTTTCTGCAATCTGATATAAGCACATATATAGCTTCTTGTCCTTGAAAGATTAGTATTATGTAATCCATTTTTGTCTTCCGTTTCTGTGACTTATACGACATTTCTTTGGTTTTGTCACGTCACTTATTTTGTGTTAATCAAACCAGATTGTAGCAGATATATGTGCATGGTGAAGAAATACCAACAAGATAATGTGTTGATCTATAGAAAACGGTGAATCTTGTTTAGTGTTTGTACTACCATTCATCTTTAACAAACGATACAGCACTTAGTATATACTTATATTTTACAGGTATGGTTCCAAAATAGAAGATCAAAGGAAAGGCGAATGAAGCAATTAAGTGCTCTTGGAGCAAGACGTCACTTCTTTCGGAATCCACGTCGTATGAGAGCTTTACGTGCCGGAATGTCTCCTAATGAATTAGATGAAGAAATGATGGCTGGACCGGGTTTCCCATATTTTTCAGGTAAAATGTTAGATTTGCGCATAATAGAATGGTTATACATACTTGTTCATGGACTTCAGTCCTTGGAATCTTTGATCGTTTCTTTTTATAATGGACTTGCTTGTTCTCTCTGCGGTCAATATTTTTTGTTGTTGAACCTCGGTTTATTCATGTCTTGCTTCTTCGACTACAAACTGTTTTTGTCGTGAAAGAATAAGCGAGTAAAGCAATTACTACGGTATACAGTCTCTCAAATCTACAAAATTTTTAACTACTCGCGTTTCAGGACAGTTTTAATGAATAAATGGGAGAAACTGTTGTTGTGAATGTAATTTTTGTAAAATTATACGGGAAAAATCGTTGGCGGAACCATGCTTGAACTAAATTGTAAACTATGCCCTCCTGTTTCAATTTTCCAAATATGTCATGAACAATCTAAAACCCGCTCTTGATTATCATCCTGTCTGTTACCTTAAAATAATTTTTTTAGCTCAAAGCTTGTTACACATGTCCGCTTTTTGCCGAGACTTTTTCACAGATATATAAAATTTAGCAGTTGTTTAATGTATTCCTACTAAATCGATGTCAAAGCCAGGTCGCCGTTTCATTTTTTAACATGAAAAAGAATTTTGTGACATCTTAGCCTCTATTCATCATGTTAAATGATGGTAATACTTGGAACTGTTTTAACGATTTTATATCAGAAACACTGAACACAGTTGGGTTACATTAAGCTGGAGGATTATGGGATTTGGGTATCCATGAATTTTAATGTCAACTCAGCGCATCTTAATGACTCTCCAAAGTCCCTCGGGATACTTTGGTTTCTAAAACACACAAAAACGATGAAATACGGTATGGATCTTTGACAGAGCTAAATCTCAGAACAAAACAAAATGTTTCGTTCAAGACTGATCTGCAGTTTTGTCATAAATTCTGATTCTTTTTTTTAAACCTGGTTATGTTGGAACATTGGTAGAATTATTGATTCGGGCTCGCAAAAGAAATCTGTAGGATTTGAAACATCTTTCTGGTCTGACGGAATTAAAAGACGAGCCGGATAATAAATTAAATTGTGTTTGGTTCGGCTTAGTACAGGATTAAGATATTTTTTTTATCTGCATTAATTATTTTAACATGCAAAATATCATAAAATAAGTTTTTTGAAAGATTAAATTCGTGAGTATTACTTTCGAGGATTTCTTAATAATATATGAAAGTTTGAATAGACAAGGAATCTTAATATGTTACATAACTCGATATTTTCATGAAAACGGTAAATTATAAGTTTACACAAAAAGAAACATAATTTCAAGAGTAAAAACAGCTAATAATTGTGCTAATATTTATGATTTAAAGGATGTATTTTATATTCCTTAAAATATTGAATTATTGATACATCTTACACCATGTACGGATAGTTAAACATCGTTACGGTGGGCTTTATTGCTTACGCTTCAATAAGAAACTTCAAAATTATTAATATTTTATAGAAATTTTCTCTTGACAATTCTGTGAAAAACACTTTTCTTTGAACATATTTACTTAGGACACAAAATTCAACGGAATTTTGATTTTAATGACGCATTTGTGTATTATTAACATTAGGAGGCCATGTATCTTAGAAAATCATCAGCAATATTATTAAATTTTCACGACAAACAGTTTTATTTATGCTTGGAATAACAAGATGATGGTGGATTGTGTCTTAGAAATGGTGTTCAGTCATAACTTGTCATTGAAGATAAAATACACAATGGGAGAAAGTGTCTTAATGTACAAAATGCAAATGTATTTGATGGGTTGTATTTTTGTATCTAAATAGATAAGTATTTGGATTGAAAATTAATACAGTTATGGTTTCCGCCAAAACCTTTTTTTAAATTTTTTTAACGAAAGCGTCCTTTTGCCAACCCTGTACTACCACTATAAAAGAGTATCCAACAACAGAAATCCTTCCTGTCTGTCATTTTCCATGTCCATATCTAGTAATGTCGGCGATTTAGACGCAATTTTGACAACTGTAAAAACTGTTGTACGTAAACGAGCTGTTACGTTCTTCAGTATCAGGTTTGCCATGATGGAGTGTGTTTTGTAGGACTGACAATACAGATTAGAAAATTAACCTCCGAGGACAGTGACAACTCTATCTTTGTATCATCTTAAGCTGCAGGCTTGACAGTTTTTGTACGTCTTACATTTTTACAAAATCCTTCCTACGTGGTGCAGTGTAGAATATCAAACATGGCGATTAGTGATTGATGGTTCAGTTTGATCATAAGCGCTGTTTTCTGTTTTTGTTGCAGCTTCTCTTCACGTGCCACCTGTGGTTTGGAAATATGATACAAAGACTTCTCATTCTTTTACCTTTTGTAAATTTATCTTTGGAAAAACGACACCTTGACCAAATCACTCAATGCGCGATCGCGGAATAACTTCCTTTCGAATAACATAGTGTGCTTGAGAAAGGAATGCCGACTGGATATTTTTTCCCTCTTACAAAAATATAAAGATTTATCATGTTATATGGGTATTTGACAATGACGGATGGTTCAAGTCATTATGATATACAGAAAGACTGTTTAAATACATTTATTCTAATGTTTGGTATGAACACATGACTTGAAGATAATAAGCATTTATGAATTTGTGATTTTAAGTTTTTCATTTCTTTAATTTTAATAATAACTTTAAAAAGAATATATAGGCAGTGCATATAAAGAATAAAATTGTATTTTGTATAAAATAAAAGTTGCTAAATTGGTAGCAAATGAAAAACTACTTAAAAGTACTATTTTTACTATACATTTTGTCCATGTAACTATACCCCAGCTTTTGAATAGATTGCATGATCAGAGCATAGATATATAGACACCTGTGATCAGATTAAGATATATTCAAAGTTAATACTATTCTTCGTTCTATATTTATCTTATGTAAAATATATATTTGCGATATCATATATACGGATATTAATTAATAGCTGCGCAATAATATATATACTATATATTTTTTTTATTGATTATGAATGATATATTATTTATTGATACGTTGGTTAATGAAAAAGAAGATATTTTGAACGGAAAAATCTTTTGGAATTTAGCATTATCTAATTTATTTGTATAGAAAGTGTAATGTTCGTTTTCCTAGTTTTGGAAACATTGCCGAATTTTCTATTTGTATTTCAGAAAATGGACAAGAATATTATCCTGGTTACCAAGGTTACAACGACTTTTTCCCTGGTCAAGATGGAGGACCTGGCAACATGAATTTCTTGCCACCTACTTCTCAAGGAACCCCTCCTCTAAATTTAGACCAACAAATGCATCATTCAGGTAATTATCTAAAAATAATTCAGGCAATAAGCTTAACCAAATTCATATGCTTTCGATATTTTTTTTATTTCTGCATGAATTGACCATTGAAAATTCTTACAAAGTAAAGAAAAATAAAATCAGAAATCGTACAGAATAAAGAAAAATAAAGTCTCATGCAAAAAGAGAATCAAGCAAGCTGTTGACCTTTGTAATTTTCCTATTAGAACATATTGTCCTCCGGGAAACAAGACAATTTCCTTGAGAAATTGCTTTCAGTGCGTTCTAGAAACCATGAAAACGACATCGTATTTAGCAGAATTTTTATGATGTGTCATTCATTACAAAACTGGCTATAACGACGAATAGTTGTATGTTGTATCAGCATTTGTTGTACAGCGAATTGTCGTCAAAATAACAAAGTCGTATAAAATGTAATTTTGTGCTATCAAAAAGATAAAGAGAGAGTTTTATGACCATTTCGGGAAAATTAGTTTGTTAACCTGATAGCCTGAGTTTTTGTCCACTAAACGAATGTATGAAAATATATCATTTCATGTTCATTTCTATTGAAATTAACAAAATTAATGTTCTTTGGCACATGTATGTATCTAATTCAGTGTTTTTCCGTAACATTTATATTTTTTAAATATTTAAGGAAAAAATGAATTCTTAATCAAAGGTATTTTTATTATCACTATGATGAATTCGTAATACAGCGATATTTTTATCATCACTCAGTGATTCCATTTCAAGTGACAAAATTTACACAAACTGTATGTCATTTTTTCTTCAAAGATGTTGCTAACAAAATCGATATCTATCATTTCTTTTAAATCAATTTTGTTTTAATAAAACTTTATTGAAGCGTTGTGACAATAGTGTATTACCTTACAGTAACAGAACAACTGTTAAGTCATGTTTTCATCTTGCACGTGTATTGCCTTTATATTTATTTTATTGGAACAAAAAGTGAATAATCCACTTCGCTACAAGAAACATTTTTTGTGACAGTTGTCGACTAAAAACCAATCAATCGCAAAACCTCATAGAACAACAACGGACCGTAAAATCAACACGGACAAAAGACAAAATGCATTTGTAACATAGTGATCGTCGGTTTTATTCACTATGGGTTAAAGGATGAAAGGTAGTAACAGCTTGGATAATTGTTACAATAATATAAAAATCAATTAATTAGTCTACCTTAACTGTAAAAATATGAAGTAATGAAAATATAAAAAATGTGACACATGTTTATTATTTTGTCGCCATCAAGTTTAATACATTTTATATTAACTTATTATAAATAATTTACGACTGGAAAAAAAATGTTAGCAATGATGAAGACATCTTGCAATGATTTGTTACATAAATAAGGCATTCACATTTGTTTTCTTTTTTCCAATATGAATTAGTAAAAGTCACTGAAAAAGTAATGAACATATCCATATTTGCGTAAAATCTTCGAGAAGGATTATATGAAGGATTTAAACGAGACATGAAAATTCAAAAACTTTCTGATGTCTGATTGTAACAATTTCATCACAGGACATATTCAGTATTTCGGTTATTAAACAATGCTAATACATAGCCATTCAAAAAATATTTCTTAGTCTTTCAAAATTGACCAAATTTAAGGGAAATAAATTGGCCCTGAAAGCGAAAAAAATTGACAATCTTCCAACTGTGGCGTTTAAAGCCGATGCCGCATTTATATTAATGTTATTATATATTGGCAATGTTTTATTTTCACTTAACAGGTAATATGGGCCCAGAAAACCACTTTCTGCCAAGTGACATGGTTCCACCTTCATCACCAGAACCGTTAAATTTACACGGACATGATGGTCATCACTTTCCTGGCGGTCCTCCAAGGTCTTTTGGGGCTTTGTCTCACCATGCTGAAATGGCTGGAGAGACGTGGGGATGACGTCAGCGTACATCCATGTTACATGTATCTTCCATTCCAGTGTTATAAATTCAAACATAACTGGATGACCGCGAAATACCTCGGTACTGAGACACTAACTGTTGTTATCATATTTTTATGTGTATATGTAATTATTAATTTATTAAAAAAGCGAGGATTAATTTTTGTTGAAGAAAATTCTTCATAATGAGTGATTAAGTTGAAGAAAAGTCCCATGTTTTTGTTTTTATATGATATCTTTTTAAGTTTCGTTTTTACATTTATTTCTTTATACACGTGGCATAATAGTAAGAGAGTCGTGATTTTATGGGTGTGCTCTTAATGAGTATTTTTCTACAAAATATAATTTTTGGACCTGTTAACATGTACATAAAATATTATCATATCATGTTCATGTTGTTTTCTCCGTTTGTTGAGTGAAAGGTGTGTGATGTTGAGTTTGGGCGAGACTGTAGAATGTTGTCACGTGGTACATGTT
>JAOXYI010000006.1:707501-719739 GCA_028566495.1 Lithophaga antillarum
TCCCTTCGAGGTTTGAGTTAATGAAGCACATCTGTACTCAAATGATCGGTCTTACTCAGAAGATGTGTGTAGCCTGTCCATATTGTCTCTAAGTCAGAAACTTTATGATAAAAATGAAATCTGAATAAAAACAAAAATAGGAGGTGCACATTGCCAGTATATATTGAAGTGTTCCTGAAAGTTAGGTTGAAAATTCATTAAGGGGTTTAAGAGGAGTTTCAGCTTATGACATGATACAATGTGATCTTAATGTGTCATCCCTGCAACACAGATGACACAATAACTGGGTCATCATAACCCACATCTGCTGTTGAGTGACTTGGGTAAAGTGTGTATTTATGTTCATTTCTTGGTATCGTATCTTGTGGAATAATCAAACTTCATATTAAGCTGAATCTTGGATAATATATCATCCAACTGTAACTGGATCACCATGACCTACATTGTATGTTTGAGTAACTCAGGATAAGTTCAGATACCATACCTTGTGCAGTGATGAAACTTAAGCTGTGGGTTGGTGCATCTTGAATAGCATGCTATAATTCAGTTACATCTTGGATTCATGATCTTGATTTTTTGCTAAAGTACATTTCACCTGACTGAGTCGCCCATGTTTCATTCATGTTGAAAATATTTTTTGGTGCACTGGTGACTTGTTACACCCCTAATTTTGGGACCTGAGTACCTTTTCTCCGGACCTGCCTAGAATATCACCAGGAAAGTCCCGGACCTGACTTGAAATACTGCTATTTTTTTTCAGCCCTACTGTCCAACAGGTTTGAATGTTAAGTAAGATTTCCTTTTAGTATCTTAGATGACATATTAATCTGTCTGCAAACCAGTTTCTAAAAGATTGGAATCCCCTGTCTTAGTTTTTAAAAAGTTTCTAATGAGAAATAGAACAGTATTCAAAACTTATCAGTTTTTCAGGTGTAAAATATAGGTCATCATGACCTAGTTATAGTTGGTGTTGTATTGCTGAAGATGCAACAATATATGAAGCTGATAATGATAGTAGTAAAACATGCACCTGGGCAGTGAACCATAACATATAAGTTATCTCAAGCAATGCAAGTGTAGAAAGTAGGTCATAGTGACTCAATTTACTGATGAATCATACAAAACCATCACCGATGCATCTATGTATAAAGCTCCACTATTACACAAGGTATAGTACCTAAGAATTGGACTTAAAAACAAACTTCACCAGTAACACAAGTATAAAATGCAATTGGAACATTTTTCTAAATTTCTTGATGAGTCAGTCAGCTTGGAATATAAAATAAAAATAGGTTTTTCCTGTAAACTTTCCTACTTATTCCTATTGCTAATCAGATTTATAATGTTCTGCATATTAAACGGTTTACCGAGGCAAAACGTGTCCCAGAGCCAATTTCAAGTTCCATACATCACAGTTGCTAAGAAATGATACCTTTTAATGAAAGAAGTTAATGATTAAACATTATTTGTAATGGTCGATTCAGTTATTCAGTACTTTCCTAGCCTTATTGATTAATTGTCACGACTATAAAGACCTTTCAATAACGTCTCCCGTACCGTTAATTAATGTCCATCCTAATGATTAAATGTATTGTTAAAGTGTCCCACAAGATGATTAGGTGGAATGTTGAAAACATAATTAAAGTGTTATTACATGTCCTTGTGGCCAAGTCATGGTGACAGATTTGATACTGGACACAGAGATGCTAAAAGTTTTCATTGATTTCAAGAAGGAAATAGCCAGTAAATACAGGGCAGTCAGGATTTTCTTGTTAATAAAGAAATGTAAGTGGGAAATTATACACTTTTACTAACAAGTGCACAAAGTTCACAGTTTTTTTTCCCAGAAAGATCTGTAGATGTCAAGGTAATGACTCATAAATTTTATCAAACTTACAAATTCCTTCAGAAACCTCTGAAAATAGTATCATAGTTTAGAAAGTAATATAATCTACTATATATTTCCCACGAGTTGTATTTGATTCAGCAACCTTACACTGATCAATGTAAAAGTATTCTTCTCTAATCGTTAAATCCCTAGAAATTCTGATTGGCATATAAACAGAATATATACAGTCAAATATTTCATGTTGGCAATCAGGCAACAAATTCCATTTTGTATATCATTTCTAAAGGTCCTGTCCCATAATTTAGGATGGAATGAGTAAAAATGTGAAAATCAAAATGAAGTTAAGATGAATTACGTAATTTGGGAGACACCCTGTCTATACTGATTATTCAAGGTCATATCTTTCCATTCCAAAGTAAATCTATCATCAATCTAATATATTTCCTGAAGCTGAAATTAGATGTCAGGCTTTCCTGACATGTATAGCCAGATTTCCAATATGCATGAATGTATTACACAAGCATCCTGCTGCACCTGTGTATTAGGCTGTATATATAGTAGTGATGTTTATGGTTGTTTAGTCCCACTGTCAGATTAGATTTGCCTGAAGCTTCACTTTCCTGTCTTTCCACAGATTAAAGTCACTAGAAAGTGATTAAATTTCTACTTCATTTACCTTATTATTTTGAAGAGGTATTTAAGGGTTTAGCGTAGGTCTCCTTATTTGGTGTTGGGTGTTAAATAAGGACCTCCATAATATTGGCTAAAACTGTGTTCATAGATGGTAGTTACTAACATTTGACATTGTATATGTGAAATTTAATGTTAATAAATAAGGCTATCATATCAGGCAGGTAGTTATTAAATATGAAATATGGGAATTAAGTGAAACAAATAAAATATCCTTACACCAAATGATAGTTCCTGAAAACCTGTTTAGCCCTTTGTCTTAGTAACTATCTTAAATTTTTCACAGCAGATTATGGAAACAAACTGTCTGTTACTGTTCTTGACTTTTTTTATTGGCATAAAATGATGAAACTTGATGGAATCATCTTTATAAATCACTGGTTCAAATCTGGTTTAACTGGACAAGAAAGATTCTAGAAGTTTATTTTAATATTTCTACCTACTGCTTCAAATTTTTCTACTATTTATAGTAGTGACAACTAATTTTTGGCTGTATTAACTACTCACATGTATGATCACAGTATTAGCTTGTTCCACTTGCTTGCACTAACCATCCTTGTGTTTTCTTTGCCTTTCAGGGTGTGACTTCTGTGGTGTAAGGTCACTGAGTCACCATTGTCTGTGACCTTGACATTGCTTGCACTACTTACCTCTTCAACCAATCAAGATTTGTATTTCTAACATTTGTAACGTCTCTTACCGTCTGTTGATAGGCCCCTCAAACCTCTCGTCTTCTGGACGACGACGCCAGTCAGGACAGTGAGACAACGCCCCCTTTACAGAAAAGGTCAGACTCAAAAACAAATCTTTTTGATGATTCACAGCAGCCATCTCTGAACTCAACTATGGGATCATATCATGGTCAGACTAACAACAGAGCTTCACCACCCAGACAGTTTCATCATGGAAACAACGTTTCTAAATCCCCACAGCGGGGCAGAAGAGCTGAACGTGCAGTGAATGTTGTAGACCGTGCAGCACCAGTAGCAACACCTGAAGATTCAATCATTACACCACCCCGTTCTGTGTTAAATAGCCCTGGAATGGACCGTGTTTCTGCCGCTATGCGTAATACTAGTGTTCCAAGTAGAGCTGTCGAAAGTAACAGTAAAAATTACAGTGATCAAGGCCGCGAGCAAAATTCAAGATCACAAAGTGAACCTAGATACAGGCGTGCAGAAAATGGAAATCGTCATACAAGTGATTCTCATTATCCTAGTAAGTCTGGGAATACTTATTCAACTTCTCAAAGTAATGGTCGTTCAAATAATTATCAGCCAAAATTCAATCCTAGTCACAGACCTCCTCCTTCGCCTTCACGATCAGGACCACGATATTCACAGAAAACTAATGGCTATACATCAAGAAGTGAAGAAATGCTAGATACATATGGACAAGATAATTACAAACCTAGTGATAATTATAATAATTCAAAACAAGCAATGTACAACTCAGGTGATTATAGAGGGAGATCACATGACAGTCTCCCAACCAATAGATACGCTGCACATTCTCGTAGTGCAACAACACTTCCTGCCCACAATCAAGGGTTATTTGATGATGACCTTGGTGGGACAAGGCGACCATTATCATTTGTCAAGGCATTAGAAATGAGTGAAATGGTGGGACAAAGTTCAAATGTTGTGACAAAACAAAATCATGCTTTGCCGACAAGTCGGACATTGTCACCAAATGACACAAGACAAACAGTGCCGAGTCGGACTTCAGCATCAAATGATACCAGACAAACAGTGCAGAGTCGGACTTCAACATCAAATGATACCAGACAATCACATTCTAGCCACAAACGGCCAAATGAGAAACATGAGAAAAAGAAAAGTGTTTATGATACATTTGAAGTAGCTGTATGATGAGTTGTGTTTGTATTTAGTCAGTATTCATTAAAAATATCTCGTAAAACAGCCAACAAATCAGAAGTAATTCTGACAAGTCTCTTGTGTACGGGTCTTTTCATATTTTGACAAAAAACAAAGTATTGTCAAGGTATAAAATCAAATTAACAAGTTCTATGATTTGTATGAATAACCATACAAACATGCATTTAAAATTGAAAGAAAAAGTTTTCTTCAAATTTTGGGGGGAAACTTACGTTAATTTCTCAGTGTTACATGATTATTGTGCTTGTTCAAAACAGACTAGGTACTTGATACAGTACTAAATTAATTCAGATTTAAAAATACTTGTGACTGTTCCATCAAAATGTATGTACCATTGTCAGGAACATGTTGGAAAACAATTTGAGGATATCTGACAAATACTGTATTCCCCATACAGTCGACTTTCATTATGTCGAACTTGAAGGTACCAGTCAGTTTACTTCAACTTAACTGAAAATTTGAGTTATCAGGAGTAAATTTAGCTAGATTCTACTATAGACGGTCCAAAATTTCACTTCGAGTTATCCGAAAATTTGACTTATCTGTGTTCAAGATAATAAGAGTCGAATGTATTTAAAACCCATGCTTCAATAAGCTCTCCATCTACCTTACTGTCAGCCCAAATCTGTAAGCCTCTCCCCTAAATTTACTACAGATAACGCTTACAAGATTATAGAATCTCAAGTATTTCTTCTGTAAACAGCCTTCAATTACTCACTGCCGCCAGAATCAATTTATTCAAAATTTGGATCCAGCATCTATCATATGCAATTATGGAAGGAATTTGAACTCTGTTTCTGTTATCATTAATTTTTCAAATTTCTGATTGGCGTGAACCTTTATGTGGTGAATACAGTTAAAAAAACACAGAAAATACTTCTATCTCGCATGCCACCCCTGATATATATATTTTAATGAAACAGCCCTTATGAATAAGTTATTAATGAAATATTGCATTTGTAAAATGACTTATTTTCAAACTCCACTTACAAGATAGATTTGAAAGCATTTTCAGTGAAAAGCCAGTAAAAGTCAATTATGTAGTGACGCTTGTTGGAAGTAGTAATTAAAGTTCTAACATAGAACAAATTAATCAATGAAGGAAGTCAGTAATTATTGATGTTGGTTTTGTGATATTTTGATGGGTATTGATAAATGTTTGTTATGAATGAAATTTTATGAGTGAATGATATATATTTTTATATCTGGAAGACTGTACCTAACTGTGATCATGTTATAGTAAATTTTGTCAAAGTTTACATGCACAGGTTGTCACAAATAGCTTGATGAGTTTTGTCAGGAAATTGGTGCTAATTTTAGATTTTTGTGATGTAAAGGGACATAGTATTGAATTTTCCTAACCATAAAGACTTAATTGTTTGTTCAATTTTATTTCAAGCTGTAACCTTCGGTTATGTTGTCAGACAATACTGAAGTTCACTGTTGTTAATTAAGAGAGAATTTTATAAAGTAATTGAAAAGAATGCAGAATTTCTATAAAATATTTAATGAAAGAAGTTCAAAACAATTTACACAAATGAATTTTTTCATGAATGTTGAAGTTGTTCACATAGTCTGAGGTTTTATAATAAATTTGTGAAGAATTTGTACTTAAATAAAATTATATTAGGTAAAGTTCAGATACAGATTTAAAAGGAGTAGTCTCAGTGGCCAATAGGTTTAGGCAGTTTGTCATATCTGGAATTCATCACTGTCATGTCGACACTGGAATTTTGAGTCTGAGCCATGCTTGGGGCGAGGTTTGCTAAACTCCAACCTTAACTGACAAGAATTGCCACCATATAGCTGAAAAACTGCTGAAGTTGGAATAAAGCCTGATTCAAATGAAAAAACACATTTGGAAGATAAAAAATCAGATTTACAGTTCTACCAACCTGTGTTTTAGCTGGTACCATTATTTTTTTTTGAACAGAAAATATTTAGGCCCAGATCATGAAATGAATTCTAGATGACAATGTAATTTTGTGAAAGGCACAAAAGTCTGATATTGTCAGATGTTTTAAGTATTAAAAAGTGATTCTTGTAATTGGTATAGCTCGTTGTAATGGAATACTATATACAAAAAAATAAAATAAAATTGTACGATGACCAATGATGAACTTGAGATAACTTTGCTGGAATTTCTGGAATTGAGCAACAGCAGCTTTTAGTTATACAAAAATTCGAAATTAGTTAACATTAGTATTTTGTGAAATGTATAACATGTTCTTGTTGTAAAAAAATTCTTTCATTTCACTGTTGTCTAGAAGTTCAGTATTGTAGCTAGCATTGGTTTCCTGGAATAAATCAATTCAGATTTAATCTTGTAAAAGTAACTACTGGGAGGTATAGGAATTTCCTTTAATAAACAAATAAAAACGCTGTTGATATAAAATATATTTTGATGGAAAGGACAGCAATTTTAATACATGCACCAGCTGTTTCTTATTTGTTATTTTTGCTGATTAATCAAAACATCAAGAATTTGAAAAGCTTTTGTGCTAGCATCATAATAAGTTTATAAATCGTTTTACATGAAAATGAGATGTACTTCAATGAAACAGCATGGAGCATTAAATCAAGAATCTTTTACCTTTTCTTAATATGTGGAGGCAGAAAGGAACAGGACCAGGAACTTTATCTGAAAAATATTTCTAACCCCTCCCCCAAACCTAAAAAAAAAAGCCAACTTCTTCCTAATTATTTCAGCAGAATATAAACTTCAAACAGTACAAGGGGCCTTGGTTGCCCAGTGGTCAAGGTAGTTAGTCATATCTACTGTAGATCACTGACCTGTCAACACTGGGTTGTGAGTTTGAGCCTGGCTTGGGGCGAGGTGTACTTGACTCAAACCTTTATTGACAAGGATTGCCAGTTTTGCTGCTGTAGGTCAGGGTTTCTCACTAGATACTCCTGCTTCCTCCCCAGATATAAACTAGATGCCACAAGATAGCTGGAAAATTGCTGAAAGTGGCATAAAAACACCATTCAGTCATTTAACAATTCAGTCCAACAATACAGTTTGTACTGCAGTATACAGTTTGGGCTCATTTGTGACTAGTGCCTCATTTTATGTGGTTTTAGTTATAGAAACATGATCATTAACATATGTATTTTGTGAAATTAACATACCCAGTATATTAGCAAAATTCTTCCTGTAAATTTTTTTTACCTCAGGATTTTGTATAAGGAAAAATGTTTGAGAAGGGGAGTTAACTCTTGAAATAGGATAAATTACTTTTGAATCTTGTCAGAACTCATCAAACTGCATTGTAATGACCTGTGGGTGTAACTTGAGTGTACAGAGTAATGCCATTCCAATGTAATTTGTACATATTTTGTAGAATATTTATGTTTTAGTTATTTGTGATTATTTTTCAAACAGTTGTATTTTTTGACATTCGTATATACTCAATTTTTTAATCGATCATTGCCAATTTTATGAAAATTCCTAAATGGGAATTTTTAAATGGAAAACTTTTTTTATCATGCAGAAGAGATGCTGAGTCATCAGGTGTATGTATGAGTTTTTATCTGTGCTGTAGACCTAAAAAAGTACTAAAATCATTCAATATAACTGACTTGAGTAATTATTAATTTCTCTGTTAATGTAATGTTAGCATTGTATGTTTGCAGTCAATCAGAAATCATTGAGATAAAAATTTGTCAGGTAGTTGGGGTTTTCAGAGGAGATTTCTTTCAAGCATTATCACATGTTATTTTACATCTTTTCATCCAGTGCTTAAAAAGAATGCAATGTTAGAGAGGGAACATTTTTTTTAATTTCATTTCAGTTTTATCATCATGAATTCCTTATATTATGTAGATCACTTTTGCAGAAATCACAGTTTTTCAAGTATTTCTTCACTGCCTCAGAGGAAACAGATTTTTGTTTGTCTGACTTCAATTCCCCATAAAATATTTCAGTGACAATTTATTTTAAAAAAAAGTCACAAGTTCCTCATGAATAAAAAATTTCAAGTCTCATAAAGTTAATAGTTCTTGCTTAATACTCAAGAAAATTTTTCAGAGTGCTTTTATTGATGAGTGTTGCTAGTCTTCACACACACCCCCATGCCCCTCCAGCCCCCCCCAAAAAATGTGTAAATAACAAAACAGAATTATTTTTCCAAATACTTGAGATGGCATATAATTAGATATTAGTAGACAGAAACTGAGAAATGATAAATTTTAATGCCTGCTTGTGTATTAGTGTAGCAAATTAGCAGTGTGTGCAGTTTAGTAGCAGCTTTTGTATTTAGAGGAACTTTAAACTTTTCCCAGTCAAAATCTGGCAAGATTTTAGTATGGAGAAGCTATTAGTGCTTGAATTATTATTCTGTGTAGATTTACTATAAAACCAGCCTTAGACCACCTGTATAAAGCGACGAAGTGTGATTTTTATGCCCTACCTGATAAGGCAGGGGCATATAGTGTTACGGTCTGTGCATCCATTTGCCCATGCATCTGTGCATCTGACCCAAAGGTTAAGATAATTTTACATAAAGCATTCAAGATATCATCATAAAACTTGGTCAGTGGATACATCAAGACATGATCTGTTGCATTCCTTCAGAAAAGATGCTGTAGTATAAATTTCATGGTTCACTGACTTAGAAATTTTTCTTTTTGCAGTATTAACATACACATTAAGGTTTAGGTTAAAGGTAGTTTTACATGAAGCATCTATGATATCGTCATGAAACATGATCAGGGGATTCATCAAGACATGAACTGCTAAATTGCCATCCAGAAAAGATACTCTGACCTACATTTCATGGTTTACTGACTTAGAATTTCTTTGTACTGTTAGGTATATTAAGATACAAGTTAAGGTATAGGTTTCAGGTAATTTTACATGAATCATCCATTGTATCATTATGAAACTTCATCAGTAGATACATCAAGAAATGAACTGTTGCATTCTCGTCCAAAAAGGATGCTGTGACCTTAATTTCACAGTTCACTACTCCTCAGACAGTTTCCAAGGTATTGATATAAAGCTGTTCCAAAATGTTGAAGTTCTTGTACTGCAACTTTGTTTGCATTTCAATACCACTGAAACTCAAAAAACCATAAATTATAGAGACTTGGGGTCTTCACTATTACCCATCTTGATCTTTGAACTTGATCTAGGTCACAGGGTCATGTCCTAATTTTTAAACTTCATTATTTTTAACATATCAAAATAATTCTTTTACTGTAAATGGGGTTGGACATTGCAACATTGTACCAAAAGGTTCCAGCAACTTTGTAGAGGTTATCTCCCATAAAATATTTAATGACACATTTAAATCTTAGCAACTAAAGAACTGTAAGTTGTCATGACCTGGGATCTTTAATATTGACAACCTTATTATTTGTTCTTCATCAAGGTTACATCCTAGTTTTCTTATTTTTTAAGGATAACGAAATGATTTTTTGACTGCAAATTATTTGTTGTCGTATTATGGTATGATGCTGTCATCATTTTCTGTCTGTATAACTTTTGTTCTAGTGAACTGATCCATTTCATATTTTGTTATACTTATTCTTGGTACAAAACAAAGGTTTAGATTGATTTTGGAGGTTGTGGCCCATATGGTTCCAGAATAAACCAAAAGGCGCCAAAATTGAAAACTGCAAAAAAGTGAGGTTGTAATATATCTGTGCAAAGATAATGAAGAGTAGAATTTAGTAATGATAAAATAAAGGATATTGGCCCCTATGGTTTCAGGAAAAAGGGGTCAAAATTTAAAATTGCAAAAAACTAAGGTTGTAATATATCCATGCAGAGATATTGATGAGTGGAAGTCAAATATGATGGAATAAAGGAAAATCACACTTTTGCATGGTACTGTGGGTCCAGCATATTACTTTGTCCAGCACATTATTGTGTCCAGCACATTACTGTGCAAAGCACAATACTGTCACTTGCTTTTAATATACACTTGTTCAGCTTTCCCTTGTTGACATGCTGCGGTCATATCATGCTGCACTCAGCGTATCCCTTTATTGTATCTCCAGCCATTAAGTGCTTGTTTAGACCTTTGCTGTTTTTAGGCTGTGGATAACAGATTTGGAGCCTACAAAACATATCTGTATTGAAAAAGAGAGAGTTTTGGGCGGTTTTCCTTCTGTCTAAATCACCAGCAAGTAAAACCGTTTGAAGAGCATTGTTTTCAGTAAATAAAACATGTTTTGTGTGTTCTGTATTCTTGCAGACCATGATTATACTGTCTATTAGTTTTTGTTGCAAACCTACAATTCTTTCAAAAGTTATATCCTGGGGTCTGACAGCTGGGTTTTCTGGTCAGTGGTTACAATTGGCTTTCACCTCCAGTGTTGAATTTTAGATGGGTATAGACATATGTCATCAGTTTCAGAAGTGTTGAAGAGGAATGATGTAACATATGACTGAGAACATGGAAAAGTGGGAGTGTGCTGGAATTGATCTTTACATTGGGAAATACACCATTCTGTTTACCCCATCAGTAAAACTGATAGTTACAATATACCTGACAAATTACTTGAAGATGTCTTAAACACCCATCAAACAGACGTAATACTAGAACATTGTATACATGCAGATTACAGCCGGTACTGATAACCTGGGTGGCTGAGTGATTAAGGTCGCTGCCTTGTGACCACTAGCCTAAGACCACTGTCATGGGTTCGAGTTCCGCTCACCGCGCTTCCTGTGTTAAGATTTCCAGACCTGCCCAAAGTTAGGGTTTCACTGGCGCAGCTGGATAGCTGTCTGGGTTTTCCTCCCCAAATAAGTCTGGTAGTCACAGTATAGCTGAAAATTGCTGAAAGTGATGATGAAATCCCAACAACCAACCTGACAGAGACTTAATTGGCTATAAGATGTATAAGTTGCCATCTAACTAAGAAAATATTTCTTTGTGTTGGTTTCGGTGTCAACGTATATTTGTTCCTCTGGAGAATTTAATATAAACATTGTTATGATATTACTTCCCAGAGGAACAAATATTCTATGCCATTTATTCCATCTGGAATAAATATTATAATATTTCTTCGTTTGAAAGGAAAATTCTATAACATTTGTTCTGTTTGGAACTTGTCTTATGTAGGAACTTCTGTTCTACGAAATCAGTACTTCATGTACTTTGTAAATGCAAAAAAAAAATTAATAAAAAATAAAAAACCTGAGAAAATACGTGATTGTTCACCAAAATAAAATCATCTGACTTTGTTGAACTTTCTGGAAAAAAAATCTGGTTTGTAGTGGTTAATGATGGCAGTATGGCGAATAAATGGGGAGACTGTTAAGAAATGTAATAAAAGCATGATTAGTAAACAACATTTTCTCATCAGACTTAATCAGGCTATTTGCAGAAAACACATTTTCATTGCTATCCAATATACAAGCTTTCCGTGATTAGTTCCAAGTTTCCAACCACAAGAAATTAACTTTGATTGACAGTTATTAGACTTTAGCAAATCTGTCGCTGGATTTCACTTACTTTTATGGGTCTCAAGAGGGTGTTTATTAGGGGGGTTCAAGGAAAACGAAGCTAAAATATGAAGTGAAAGACTGTTGGCCAATTATACAGAAGCACGTAGTTTATGATAGTGTTGAATCTGTTTTCGGGCTTTGGCGGTTGAGTGGTCTAAGTGGTCGGTCATATCTACCACTGGGAGATCACTGTGACCTATCAGCTCAAAAGGTGCATGCTTGATGAAAATTTCAGGCAGGTGGTCGGGTAGATTTTCAATTTTATTATACCCCCTCTCCGAAGGAGTGGGGGTATACTGGTTTCACCCTGTCTGTCTGTCTCACTCCGTCCGTCACACT
>JAOXYI010000006.1:841851-853679 GCA_028566495.1 Lithophaga antillarum
GTATAGATTATGGACTAAATAAATGTCTCTCATGCTTTTTATTTTCAATCATGATATATGAACATTTATATAAACGTGGAGAACATTTCCCAGTTTTTTCTTGTATAGAAATGTGGGTCCGATTGTTAAGGTTTGAGTGGCACCTTCCCTAACGATTCAGGTAGTTAACCCCCACCCCCGGGATAGGATGTACATTCGTCCTTAACAGCATGACTTTAAGGGTTACATTTGTTTGAAAATCGACAGGATCTGCTACATTTATGGCACAAAAAACAGTGTCATTTCTAGGATTTTCAGAAAGGGGGGCACCGGAAAATTTTGCCTGTAAGAGTGGGCGGCTGTAAAAAAATTCTGAAAAATGTACTAAAAAAACATTTTTTCGGCCCATAAGGGGGGCCGCGGCACCCTCAGCCCCCCTGGATCCGCCCCTGAAAAATAAAAGTCGATGGAAATTCAGACTGTTACTACTAGTCTGTACTCTTTCATGTTTATGGACAAGACATTTTGCTCTTGATTCGAACACTGAATGAAATTGTAATTTACTTTCTTAGCCATATTTATTGAACATTTACACCTTCTTTTCAATGAATTAAAAAAAATACAATATATTACTCATTTAGTAAAAATACTTTGATTCTTGTGATATTAGTGAGATTCTATCTCATCTTCAACACGAGAAATTGTTCAACCAGGACAAGAAGGGCAATTTCACGACTTTGAACATCTGGCATAATGAATGAAGCTATTACAATGATGTCTGTAAAAAAATATCACTGATTCAAGAACAAAGAGACAGCGATACACATCCGTCAGATAGCTAATACACATCCCTGAGATAGTTAATACACATCCTAACCATCGTGCAGCCAGATGTTTAGATCTGTGAAAACGATTAGCGCTTTCCAAGACTGACATTGACGACTACTTAGTCAAATTGTATTTGAAAGTTATTAAATCAACATTTCCTTGATGCTCTGGGTTTTTTTTTTTTTTTGTTTTTTGTTTTTTTTTTTTGTTTTTTTGTTTTTTGTTTTGTTGTTTTTTTATGTTTTTTTTTTAGCCTTTGTCATTTGTTTTTGTTTTATTTTTTGTTGTTGCAAACTTCAATGATTTTATTAAATATCTTTTTACCCATTTTCGTCTTTTATATTGATCTTTCCAATTTTTACGTCTTACTGGGAAATTTTGTCCCTTTTATGGTATTTGTTATTTTTCAGTGGACAATTGAATAGCCAGCTATAAAACAAGTGTTAAAACTTGACATAAATTTATGTTTCCACTGATTATTTATTGTCAGCTTTAGGAAACATGTCGATCAAAACTTAAGTCAGTTGTTTTATATATTTCAAAGGACATCACTTAGAAAAATTTAGAAGTTATTATTCTGATCCCGGAAGTCTAACTATGAAAAGTAAAGTGTATGTATGTAATAGGCGTTTTAAAGTTCGTACAGTTTAAAAAATTCTGTCAAATTTAGAAGAAACAATATTTTAGAGTACAAATATAGACTGCAAAATGAATGTAAAGTGAGGTAATTTTTAATAGATATTATGGTTGGTGCGATTGTAAGATTTTCAGACAAAATAGATTTATTTGGATCGAATATAGACGTACATAAAAAAATACCGAAAGTGATTTACTTATAATTTAGATTGTGACATGTATATATTGACAAGCACATTGAAGGATGCACTTGTAACAACGCCCTTAAGTGAACTCTATGTATGTATATGATAGCGATCTCCGAGATATCTTGTTTTAGATATGGTTCGTTTGGATCTGATACGTTATCTAATTACTAATTCCTTATTTCAAAAATATACATTAATAGATCAAAATTTTATGCAATGTCGACGTCTGTGAGAAGTACAAACATGTACATTTCTGTACTTCGTACACTCACCAAACATTTTGCCTTCAGTTTTGGAATTACTTTATAGCGAACTCCTGAGAGAGTTTATAAGTCTGGAGCCTCCTATATCTAATTACAAATTCATATTTCAATACTTGATATTCTACGCGTGTCGACGAATGGTAAAAAGATAAACATGGAATACACACTTAATATTCTAACTTTGTGTATTTAAATTGGGAACAACCGGAGTGAAACCTGCATAATATGTGATAATCATAACCAAACGTGACTCGAACACTTAATCGATCCGTTACGAGGCAGACGGAACATAACGAGAATTTATTGACGGATATTTTTTTCTGTTTTGTCGCACATTTTCAGAATGGCATTAGTACTACCATATTTAAATGTCTGTAGTCATGTGACAGTGTTTTGGACTTAATGCCGGGTGTAAGGTAGGAGTATTAAAATTTATTGATATTTATATCCGACAAAACATGCCAAGCACTGATCCGTTTATAACATTTACCTTTACTCTATGGAGCCTTAGTCATGACAAGTCAGCCGAGAAACTACTTATAGAATATACTTGTTTTCATTTAGTTACGAAAATGTAAATCTTTTAACAAGGAATTATTATGTGGAGAGGACCCTAATTTATTTATAGGGAGACGAAGATTTTCTCGGATATGAACGAATTGTAGACTGACAGATTCCTTTTACTATGGAGAGTCCTACCACTCCGGAGTCTCCAGGGACGTTACTAGTCCTACAGTTGAAGCCCTTTGTGGGTTTCAAGAGCCAGGACGAGTACCTATATGCTATGAAAGAGGATCTTGCTGAATGGTTTACATGTTTGTATAAAATAGAGATTGGAGTGGAAAATTTTTTCGACGTGCTAGATACAGGAGTTCGACTCTGTAAACACGCAAATAATGTGCGAAATTTCGCTCATGAACGACGAAAGTTGGGATTATTGGATGAAATGCAATCGAATTTTGTGCGAGGAATACAAATTCCACATTATGAAGTTCAATATCGAGAGGAGGTCCGACCTCAAACATTCCAGGCAAGGGATAACATATCAAATTTTATAAAGTGGACCAAAGATGCAGGAATACCAGAAGTGCTTTCATTTGAAACAGATGATCTTGTGTTACGAAAAAATGAGAAAAATGTTGTGTTGTGTTTATTAGAAATTGCTCGTATTGGAGCGAAACTTGGAATGTTAGCTCCAACAATTGTTCAAATGGAAGAAGAGATTGATGCTGAAATAGCTGGTGACCCACCCCCTCAAATAATCACATGTGATGTCAAAAGTCTGGATGAAATGGTAAGTTTCGTGTTTTGAACAGGTTCATGTTGTTAGTGTTAGTTCTCTTTGTTGGGAAACTCCGACATCTACTAATTTTATGTTTTGCTATTGTTTAATACGATGAAACCCAAAAAGTCGTACACTAGTAGGTATGCATAACAGGCTTAATTGTTCCAGAAAACAGAGAGTGTGATACCGAGTTTCCAAACAGTTTACTCTGAACTAAATTGTGGTCAGTTTGGAGTTTTTTTTTACCTGGACCTTTCGTATTTTGGACCAGAAGGGTAACAAAACGTAATGTACTCTTCTACATGGACATATTTCGGAGAAGACTTGACCATCAGACTGATCTCTGCTAATCACGTCAAAATACAATTAACGTAGGGGTATAATTGCGATTTGGATCAAGGTCGAAATGAATAAATGGAAAACTGTTCTAGTATAAATATTGGAATCACACCTGAAATCTCCCCTTCTTACACCTAATTCTTTATCAGATAAAGTAATAAAGTGATGATAGAAATAGTACATATTTATTTATCACATTGATGTGCAAATTATTATCTTCAAACTTTGGATATTACCCTGTTCATCAGCAGGTGCCCGCTGTGCAATATCATCGTGCTAAATATTGACAAGAATGCTAATTAATTTGTGACGTCATCATATGGCATCGATACAAGATCAATATTTTAGGATAGGTGTAATAAATTAAATCTTGTCAATAGGTATGACCTCTCATTGTAGATATATTTGTACATAGATGTGTATTGGACAAGATCAATGGATCTATAAATCATAATTTAAAGGATACATCAATGTATATTGATCTATTTTGACCCTATTGGTAAACACTGGTCAGTACTTGAAGAAGCAAACAAACAATACTGGACCAAGGCTCCTACGAAGTATTCCCAAAGTAAAACAAAATATTTACCACTGATCATTGTGGCATTTCGTAAACATTATGTAAGATGTTCTGAACCTTATGTTCAAATTCAGAATTCTCCCGATTTCGTATACTCCTTTTTTACTCAGCAAGAAAATGTGCTTAAAATTGGACTATGAGGTTGGGGATCCAGTTTATTGTTGGCTTTGATAGATACATGACTACCGAAAAACACATTTTGCCTTACACACACACAAAAAGACCCTCAAACAAACAATATTTTGGATTTAAGAGAATGTTACATGTAGTTCTAAATCTAGTCTACTGTCATACCAAAAATTTGTTTGTATCAACACCAGGTTTTCGATTACTGAATACAATGCGTATAGAATTGGCAACGTTGTCCCCGAAGCTAATTGAAACCGGGAAAATGTTATTATCTAGTGTGTAACAAATACATTTTGTAAACTGAAATTGAATTGACGATCTAAATTGAAAATAAAAGGTGGTCAGTAACAACAATGCAGATAGGAATGAAACCTGATCGTATATTGATTTAATATAGATGTGTATTGGAATGAGATAAAGGATCTCAAATTGATTTATTGTTTTAAGGTCATCCAAGTTCATTACAGTTATAGATATTCCATATATTCACTAGATTTTACCTTGCTTCGTAGTCAGGCTTCAAAAGGCTTAAGACTGCATTTAAAACTTTTTGAATAAAAAGAAAAGAAAAAAAAAGAAGAAATTCTACCTAGATAGAAGGGAAAGTATCTGGAAAAGAATCCGTATATCACAAATTGTTTTTTGTTTTGTTTTTATCGAATACGATACACTTCTATATGGTTCGAAAAAAAGTCCCCCCCTAAAAAACCTGACGCGTCCTTCTCGGATTGTGTACAATAGTTTGAACTATTCATGTCGGGCAGTTACAGTAGTCATTTACATATTGAAATAAACAATCCACAGTGATATACGACAACTATAATGGGGAGACTATTTGACTTTATGTGACACTTTCAAGTGAACAAAGATATTACTTCACTGTAAAGTACTTGAGAAAATCTACCAATAAAGATAATACTAAAACTTAAGTATGGAGACACGTCACTTGGAGCTATGTTCTTCATGGGATACACTGTAGTTCACGTTTTCAACAAAACTGACTCCTTGAGTAAACTCCGGATTTCGAGTGTTACATTATAAACACCACAACCTAGAAATGATCAATATATTTCCAAGGATGTTATATCCTCTTAATTTCTCTTGTGCAGCAGAGACTAGTCCTTTGGACTCTTTTGATAAGCGTAAGGAAGTCGAAAGATCAAGTGCATTAAACTAGAATGTAAAGATTTAGTATCTTGTGTGTACTGAAAGTGGTACATTATAGTACATAAGCATATATATTATTGGCGTTTGATGCCACTTTCGGTGATATTCAGTTATTTTTTGTGGGTTAAAAATCTTGGACAATAACAATATGCGATATTATAGTCCCATGAATTTATTAGATGAAGCTTCAGGAGGATTGTATTGACAATGAGCTTCTTGTGTACCCTGCACCTTTGGGTGGGTTAATCAAAAATGACGAAGTATTTTTTAATTACACAACTTACCTATATATATGAATTTTACGGATACATAACTTTGGTGTTAAATTTCATTAGTTTTGGCTTTTCAGTTCATTGTTGAAATGCTGTGACAGAACACAGGTTAAATTCGATTTTGAAGTCCAAGCCTGTTTTGAGTTCCAGAGTTATGGCCTTTGAATTACAGAAATATTGCGGGTATCAGTTATCCTTCCATAACTATTTTGATTATCTTAAGAACGATGTTTATAGAACACGAAGGACTATGAAATATATCACATAATAACAAAATTTGGAAGTCGAAATAAATCTTCAAGAGCTTTGATGTGTTCTATGTTAGTGGTATAAAAGTTGATTTATTGATCAGTCTGTAAGTAAACGATCAGCTAATTTGCCAATGGCCTGCCTAGGACTTATTAGTATGATAATCAATAATTAACGTATCACACAGGATTTTTATCTCTTAACACAGGTTGAATACACGTGCAGTGCATTTCATCTTATAATCTGTACATGAATGAACACTAAATTGTTACAATTAACACAAATAATATACAAATTGTACAGATAATTACAAATATCACAAATAATTACAATTCGACACAAATAGTTACAATTAATACAAATATACACACAAGATTATAACTAGTAACAATAGTGTACAATTAATTTTATCAGAGATATATAATCAATGGTTTTATATGTCTCTGATTTTCTGTACAGGATTATTCTGATAGAACAAATTCGGACTCGTATTCTTGAGATTTATAAAGACTGTTGTTTAATTAAGTGTTCTTTTCGTCATTTTAACCAAAAAAAAAAAAACTGATGTTATAACTCTGATTAATTATTCAAAATCAGTCCTTTTTAAGAAAGATTTTAATATTAATAAGGTTGCGTGTTAATTGTCTCAATATTTGAAGAATATAATGTCATACAATAAAAATTCTTTAGCTATGACATATTCTTTAAAATAAATCCTTTAAATTCTCTCGTTGGAAGTTAACCAAATTAAAGAATTCAATATTTAACCTTTGAATTTTCTGCTGATAAATTATTAATCTAATTAGCAAATTATGTTTTATGATATTAAAGACATAGGTACGTCAGGAAATGTAATCCTAAGATATTTGCCAGGTGTGCGTAAACCACGAAAATATCCAGCAATTGCTCCTGTATTTCTGCCAGAGATATAAAATATGAGTAAATTAAGAATACTGGCAGTTTTCTATCGAGATTGGATATATCGCAACAAGATCAATAGGTCGAGCACTGATACGGGCGGATAAATGCATTCCAAACATGAAAGCTGACAGTATTCTTTTATCGTTGATTTTCCCAAATATTAAGCATAATGAACAATGAATTGACAGTTTGGTACGTACAAAACAACGAAGTAACGATTTTACACATCAATTGTACATTGTGGAAATAGGCACAATGCAGGGGGGTTCATTCTTGGTTATGTCTTTTCATATGTGCAGCAGTTGCCTTCTACGGCATTTGAAACAGGAATGTAGATTTTATTTTCTCTACAATTTCATCTTGAAGACTTGCATACACTGAACACATGTTTTATACTTTAGATCAGTTTATGAACATATGTAAATCTGCACGAAGAGTCGATAGATAAAAACAAAACAAAGGCTTTCTGGAGACAGAAAAATTCTGTACGTGGCCAAATAAAACATTAATTTCAGCCAAGTTAAACTATATATACTTTCAAGTATTTAATTTCTGTAAGCAAATTATAGATTATAGGTATTGACCAGTATTAAGGGATAAGTTTACACTTTTGTGAATGGATTATTTTCTTAAGCCTATAAGCCGTTGAATCATTTTAAAGTTTCTCTAGCCATGGGAATAGATATATGTAATGAAATATTCAATTTATTTGTGAAAATAGACACCATTCATATCAAATATATCGATTTTATTTTATACCCGATTGCTATCTTTTAGAAATATTTTTAAAAGTGTTTGAACACGTATATAAATATTTGTACGATAAGAAATGAGATAATATACTTTAAATACATGTTAACCTGCAACAGTTGCATGTAGAAGAGATAAGCCCAGTATTTCCATACACTGGTCCGCACGCATAATAACAGGAAATACACGTAACTGATTTCCCAGACAGTTTGTTCTCCTCCAAGGGTTAAAATATAATATCAAAATAGTTACATTGGAATCATTGTTTGCGGAACTCGGATATGTACAGATTTTATTCTTTTATTGTTTAGAAAAGTGAAGCTTGTATCACCCACATTTCGATTTCTGTCAGCTTCATTAATAGGAAAACATCGAATCTGTATTTGTCAAAGTCTGAGTTCCTAAACTTTGGGAATAAGTCTGTGATTTACGATAAAATACACATATACACTGTACTACGATGGGCTACAAATTTTAAATTTCACCAAACAAATCATATTTTAAGGCGAATTGGTGATTTTGTTTTTACATATATGAGTTATGTTTAGACTACTCAGGTAGGTACTGTTCCTAGCAGCTATAGACTGAGTTTGCCACATGTTGACGGATTTCTCTGGGCACGGCAGCTTCCTCCGGCCATATTGCTGATAATCTAAACAAAAAATAAAACCAAGTTAAAGAGTTTCTCAGGTGTGTTTTAGAATATCTTAGTGTATTGCCAGTACAAATGACGTATTAAATTAGAGACTCTTTACATATGAATACCTATAAATAAGTAAATTATCTTGTTTCATACTATCTAAGTCATCGGGTTCCACGGTGTTATAGTTCCATTATTGAAATCTTATCTGAATTTAAACTTTGGATTCAATAGTTATTTCAAAAGGCAACATGATAATAGCTGAGAATAAAAAGGGGTAATTACCATTACAAACACGCGTACATGTAGGTAAGTATATACAGGCAAAATATGTCAAATACAACAGTGACAGCTGTTGGAGTACTGTCAATATCGAATGAATCCAACCTGATATTTCTGGATGCAGTCTAAGCGATAAAGAAGATGCTCCTACATGATTATTTTGTATTCTAATATGACGTTCTACATTCGTCATACAAATTACAGCATGATAAAATCTCCAATATATTTATACGTAGCGCAGGCACAAATCACTTCTATGGTTCTGCTAATGGTAACTGATGATTTTTGCACTTCAAAGTTGTGTTTTTGCATAAATGTCTAAAAATGCATTTGTGGAAAGATATTTCTGGGCAACCCGGCTCTTAAGCAAAACATGTTCGTTTCTGTACCAGCTCGATTCTATGTTTTCTGCCGTTTTCAAGGAAACAACTTCTGGTTAGTTAAGGCATTCATTTGCTTTAATGCACAAAGTTGTTGTTTGTGTCATAATCGAAATAATTATGACAGCCATAGATTTGTGATCTTCTCAAGTCAAGAGTTTCTGTGTCCACTTCGCTCCCCAGAAACGTTTGTGGGGAGCGAAGTACATCCAGACTCAGAAACCCGTGACTTGGGAAGATGCAAATTTATCTGAAATTTTAACATGTGATAGGCGTTATATTTTTACCACTCGCTGCCGCTCGGGATAAAGTACGAATATAATGCCTACCCATGTTAGAATTTCCAAAATATCTATGGCTGCCACGAATTATTTTATAACTTTTATGCACCCCTTCCTCTGCTCTCCATTAGGTGAAGTGTAACAAAGTAACTTTCAACAAGAGAATACCAAGTGTTGTGTTACAGACGCGGCGTGAAGTTTTACCCATGTTCATATGTCTGTCCCGCATTTGGTTTCCGTCCAGTAACTTTAGCTTCGAACGACCGATCAAGTTTGATTTTGACCGATTTTGCTTTTGTCGTTCTGGAGTTATGTCCTTGAAATTATGAAATTTTTGTTTCTTCTGAGGTTTCCGTTCAGTAACTTAAGTTTCAAATGACCAACTCTTTTAAAATCTGTACACAATGTTACAAATGATAAAATACAGTTCAAATTCGATTTTGCCATTTTGCTTTTGTTTTTCCGGAAGTTACGGTCCCTGAAAGTATGAAAAAAGGCTTTTTCTGAGGTTTCCATTCAGTAACCTTACTTTCGAATGACCGATTCTTTTAAATTTTTACACAATGTTACAAATGATGCAATACACACCATGTTCGATTTTGACAGATTTTGCTTCTGTCTTTCTGGAATTATGGCCCTTGCAATTATGAAAAATGGCTTTTTCTGAGGTTTCCAGTCAGTAACTTAAGTTTAAAATGACCAACTCTTTTAAAATTCTTACACAATGCTACTTAATGATGCAATCAGGCCATGTTCGGTTTTGACTGATTTTGCTTTTGTCGTTCTGGAATTATTGCCCTTGAAATTTTGAAAAATGGTCTTTTCTGCATGTGGTTTGTGAACAGTAACTTTGATTTCAAATGATCGATTATTTCAAAACTTTTACACGGTGTTACAAATGACGAAATATAAGTCAAGTTCAATTTTGACAAACTTTACTTATGTCATTCTGAAGTTTTCAAAATGGTATTTTCTGTGATGGGCTTCAATAACTTTTATTTCAAATGACCGATTCTTTCAAAATGTTTACACTGTGATTTGCTTCGATAACAGTTATTTCAAATGATGAATTCGTCAGAAAATGATAAACCGAGTTTCCCATCTCCTTTACACCTTTCCGACTTTTGCTGGGAGGCAGAGACGACATTCTCGAGAAATGGGTAATCCTCCTTTCCTTAAAACCCTTCTCATTTTAGCTTGCAGGAGAAAGCGACATTCTTCAGAAAATGGGAATCGAGTTTCCCCAGTCCTTTACACCCTTCCAGCTTCTGGTACATGTATGAGACGTAGACGACATTCCAGAAAAGGGCATTCCGCATTTCCTTTGTCACTTACTCCCTTCCGACTTCTACCAGGAGGGTGTGTAAGGGACGGAGGACATTCGACCTGCCAAGGGATTCATGTCGTTTTTCATTAATACACAACTGTGTATTTAATTTCAGAATTGCATTTGATTGCCATAAACGAACTAACAGGGAATCGGTTTGCTGTAAATATTCAACTTCGTCCTGTGTTTTTGAACAAGTTTGTCAATATTTACAGACACTGTTAGTGGTACTCAAAACAAAGAGGGCGGTATGGTCGAAATTATTGGAATTTAGCATATTTGGACTGGTTTCGAAATAACTGATATCCAGAAATAATTCTGGTTATATCGAATTAATGATTAAAATTGAAGGAACTAAACATTTTAAAATTTTACTGAATATTCCGCATACATGTAGAAATCAGATTTGATGTGATTTAACATGCTAGGATCCTTCTGTTTGCTCCATTTTATAATATTTAAGATTCACTAATTATTTTAAATGTTTACATAATGCAACAATGTTTACCTCACAAATACCCCAGTTTAGGTCAACAGCAAGCCTTTTGTTAAGCAAACGGTGACCCATTAATGTCTATTATATACAGACGTAACACAAAATAATCCACCGGATAAAAATCTAGACCATTTAAACTTAATTGATCCTAATCGGAAGTGATGTAATATAAAGGGTTATCTTAAGTCATCACACCTCACCTTTTATGAAAGAATGGAAAAAGAAGTAGCTTAGAGAAGTTTATAATTCCATGTTTAGGCCACAATAAATTAATTCTTAGATTTTCATTCCCCTATTTTTCCGATATGTTTTCTTTTTATTTTGAAGAAAATGTTTTTGTTTTTCTTAATTTTGAGTGCATTTTCCACCAAAAATAGACCACAATAAATAAATAAATAAATAAATAAATAAATAAAATTCGTCTGCCCGCCCCTATTTCAGGACAAATTTCGATGAAAATCTAATAATTAATTTATTGTGGCCTTAGAGCGACATATAGAGAAATGTTAGATTTCCAGAGGAATCACATTCAGAGATTCCTTCTCATTTACCCGAAACACACTCCAAAACTGCAGAGAAATATACATTGTCTGAAAAAAAAGAAAGAATAAAAATGAATGCAAAATCTCATTTTATTCCCGAAGTGTACAGACTGCATGGACTTAGCCTGTCTGTCCATCTGTGAGTCAGTCATGAAACTCAAAACTTAACAAATCACGTTAATTTAAATATTTACAAATGTTTTAACTCATGTTGATGGAAATAGTTAATCACACATTATATAAAAAAAAAAAAAAAGAAAAAAAGAAAAAAAAAAAAAAAAAAAAAAAAAAAAA
>JAOXYI010000006.1:1013783-1025379 GCA_028566495.1 Lithophaga antillarum
CTCGGATTTTACGTCCCCATCCGACGGACGGTGGTTGTGTATTTATGATCCCGCACAACCGGCGGACATCCCGTTTATGAGGGGTCGTACCCCGCAAGGTGGAGAACCTGAGTCCTATACCCCGGGTTCCGGGGTATAGAAATAGGATCCAGGTTCTCCACCTAGCGGGTTTAGTTTATTTGTAGGTATTTCTTGGGGCAGAATACACCGAGGTTTGGACTGAGAAAGACCGAGCGGTGAGAAAACAGATCGTCGTCCTGTCCGAAGTGATCACGATGTAATAGTCTGAAGTCACTTGTACTAGTGAACATGATGAACAACCCAGTAAAGATGGGAATCCATTTTTGGAGAAATAGCCGTCGCTTGCTTTGAATGAAAACGGCGATGATGCTTGCTAGTGATAACTATTTAGAAGCTTTACTAGGCTTGCAAATCAACAATATTCATTGAGTTAAAATGAACTTTTTTTTCCTCGAAAACTGACGCTGTATTTAAATGAGCGGGTTGTTCTTAGGCAGACTTTGGCTGTTCTTGTGTTTGACATTTTTTTTATTTATATGCTTACAAATATTTCTTTTGGCATTTGCACTACTGAAGAAATTTTACTTCTGAAAATGCAAATCGAGGTCATGTAAAATTGGTATTTGTTATGTTCAGCTTAAAATGGAATAGATAATGTACTTAAATGTAGTTTTTGTAATAAACTATTTAAATTTTTTATTTATTTTTCTACGAAACACAGATTATATATGATGGCGTTGAATAAAAAAAAATTGACACCATTCCAAACTAAACAATTTCTGTCAAGTACCCAATTTCTAAACGTCTTAAGAGACCTTTGTAAATAATAGAATAGTAAACATTTGAGAAACATTCCGAGATAGCTTCATCTTAATAACAATTTTACGCACATCAATAGATAATATTGGTTCAATACTGGTCAGAGTGGGCAAATAAAGCTTTGATTTATCTGTAAAAATACATCAGAAAATGATTGAGTTTGACCATTATACTCCCTCCGAGATTAAAAATTGTCAAAATTGATGAAACGAATCTTTTGTTAATATAGATTACTATTTCCCCGTCACGCGTAGTAATTTATTGGTGCGGAAGAAAGATAATAATTCATTGGTTCTGCTGACAATGTATAACATACATATCAGGGAAGTGATATCGCAAGAAGAAAAAGGTCGTAAATCTAACGAATGATTTCTTTACGTTCGATTGACCAACATTCAGTAATTATCTCCAGACATTCTCAAAGGATTGCAATAAACATCTTAAAAATATATAGATTATTTCTGCTATATTTCCCTAAATATTGAAAATATTTGATTATCTATTGAGGGAACATATATACATAACCTTGATAGATATTAATTAAAAAAGATTCAGACCATTAGTATATATAACCTTTACTAGCACCAAGGTCATTCTACATTCCATCGAATACGCATGAGCTGTTGAAACAAGATTTTGTAATTGAATATCAGTTCGATCAAAAAAGCGCTTTGTTCTAAATGAAGGGGAAAAATCATTATCCGAAAAATTCTAGCATACTCCACTTCTGCTGAAATCTGTGTGTCTACTTTCTCTAAACGGATGAAAAATACATTACAAACCTGCTGTTAAGACATATCACGAATACTAAAAGTTTATTAACATGTTAATTACTAGAAGTGTTGTGTGTCATCTATGCTCAATGAACAGGTATCTTAAAGGATTATAAAGTACGACAAATATTTCAACAAGCTTTGGAAACATAGGCACAAAACTAGAAATCGCCTAAAAAGGGGGGTGTGGGGAGGAGCTTTGTGTAGATAACTTCCCTCTTAACATTATGAGGTTGTTAGATTTTGGCACCTGCCTTCCTGGTCTAGTGATTATCGTGCTTGCATGCATGGAGTGCGTGAGATCGGGATTCCAATCACGCTCTTGTCAAAGATCTGTAAAATTGGTAATTGCTGCTGCTGCGCTTAAAACACAGCATTCAGGAGGTAAAACAAGGGCTAGTCGACTTGGAGTCAGAATAATTTGTCCAGTTGGTGGCATTGTAGCTTCAATGAGCTGATACTAACATCCAGACCAGCATAGTGGTCTAGTACAGAGCAGATATTACACACATCATAACACAATATGTCTTGTTTCCGTCATGATATATCTGAAATATTGCTGACCTATCTTACTCACTCACGTAGCTTTTGGTATAATGTGTTGGACAAAAAACTAAAAGCTTTTTCATACCTCTCAGAGATTGATTACTTCTCTCTCTCTCCAGAATTCCAATTTCCTCTGACATTAAGATCAGTTTGCCAAAAAAAGAAAGCTGAGGGTGACAATCATCCCTTTCAAAGAAACATGCAAATACTAACCATTTAAAGGCTTTCAGGCTTCAGTTTGTTTCTTACGTTAAGTCAGCATTGCTAATGGGACGAGCTATCATGTTGACGAAATACCGATTCTATAATACAGAAGGTGTTTACTACCAGACTGATTTCACTGGGACGACCTTGTAGTCAATATACATGATATTCTTGTACCTGTTTAACTCTCTAAAAGTCTGCCATGAGTGTCAAATACAACACAGCCATCGAAATTTGCTTCTATTACAGGTAGTTTTCACCACTGGGGTATTAAGGGACCTGGGCGGCCAAGTGGTTAAGGTCACTTACTCATAACCACTAACCTAACACCGCTGTCGTGGGCGCGAGTCCTGCTCACCCCGCTCACGTATAAAGGGTTTCTAGACACTTACCTAAGGTCAGGGTTTCACTAGTCAGCTAAACAGCTGTCCCGACTTTCCTCCCCCAGTAAATCTGGTAGTCATCTATATAGCTGAAAAATTGCTAAAAGTGACGATAAACCCCAACAAACCAACCCATCTCCCGTATCTAGTTTAATAACCAGCATTCGTTAGTTTGGAAGTGACTTAACACGCTCCAGAAAATATGCTATTACACCGTACGTAAACAATATACTACCAAATACCAATGCAGAGAACATGTCCCTTCGTTCGCATTTAAAAGTAGCTCTCGGGACATGGACGAAATCTGAATTCATGCGTATTGTTAGTTTCTTCAATTAATAACAGCTTATGCCAAAACAAAGAAAGCTAAATCTTGAACAGAGCTGACGATATATCACCTTTTCTCATCCTAAAATCACAGTAATATTTGATATACAAAATGGAATACAATGCAACTGTCGGGAAGTTCGGATATCATTTGTTTGGCCATTTGAATGTGGGTGTAGTCGGACCATTTGTTTTTTGAATACGGAATTCCTTTCAACGTGGTTTCAAAACCCAACAGGGTACGACTAACAGTACGGTGTACAATTTGGGAAGACGGATTTTTTACCCCCAATAATTTACTTGTACATTTTCCTTTTTCCAGAAGAAAACCTGAAGAATACCTTTGACATTTTAGAAATTTGTTCACCATCATTATATCGTAGACGTGTCAGACTTATATTTCAATCCTCATTTCCAAATACCATTACTTTTCAATTTTCACACGCTTTTTTTGCTTGTGTAATAATAATGTAAATTGTAACATTTTCTCATTTTAGAAAGAAATAACGAATTTTATGAAAGTTCAAAAGATATTCCGTCATATTTAATTCTCATTTAATCAGACAACCTGTATTTTAAATGTCAGATTTTCAATGAAAACGAACTCAATGATGAAAAACTTTTTTTTCATCGATAATGTGTTTAGTTCTCAATTCTGGAATATTGAGATGCCTGCCATAATCCAATTTTATACAATACTGATCCTCTAATGGTTTAACATTTATAGAACATCAGTGCAAAATAAATGTTTGTCAATGATTAAATAATTATTGATGATATGCTTTTCAATTTCATGGCTTTATTAGAAATCAACAGGCGGAAAAATTTCTCTTTGTGATAGAGATTTTGGAAAATTACATTATGCTATTGTAATATGTTTTTGTCAAGACCGATGAAGAAATTTACAAATCTTTCATCAGGTTTTGGCGTTTTTCTCAAATACACTAATGATATTTTGATTGAATTTATTTGTTATGGAATATTGAAAATTTAATTAAACTTATACTAGTGGGACTATATCTAATCTCTATGGAGATTTTACTGTTCTGAAAGCTAATTTACGTCTAGGGAATAAATGAAATGGGTTTAGTTTGAGTGTTAGCAAATATTTATGTAGTGCTTTTGACTTTGATTTTTCCCGTTGGGTTTTCTTGTATATATATAAACATAAACAAAACAAAATCTACGATTTTTGTATAATTCGGTAAACGTACGCTCTTGACACTGAAAAAGACGAAAACGAACAAAACAGTTTATATCATTCTTGGGAAGGAAAATTTTTAGTGAATAAGGAATTATTGGAGTCTTATCCTTCCTTAGCGGCATGGTTTTAAGTAATTTAAACTTTTCATAGTTTTGCCACTAAAATGAAAATATACACGTAGACATTTTTCTTGTGCTCTAAATTTATAAACTATTCGAAATTGTAGTTTTGTATATTTGCTTCATGTCCGTGTTGGTTTTCAGAACAATGTATTCTTACCTTCTTGTAACTCATGATGTACATGCATTGATTCTAGTTATTAAGATGTAAGGTTTCTTTTTTGTTGTTGTTATGACAGGATTTGAAAATGTTTCTTTTGTTCCCACTGTAAGCCACTCGTTACCGCCCACCTTCCACTTTAAAATCACATACAAAAATTATAGCACACTTTTGGATACAATAAATAATACTTGTTGTTCATTCATATATGCCTATTTCACTCCCATTTTGGTTGTCCAATTACATTTTCTGTTTCTTATTCCATTTTCTCTAAAATAACCTATCACTTTTTTTTGTATTTTATTGTACATGCTGACTAGATGTCCATATTGATCGACCTTAGATTATTTGCACTGCATTCTGTTTCATATTAAGCACTGTCCGAAACAATGGTTTTGTCCATATGTGTAATACCTGCGGATATTATATTATTTGGGTTAGCAATATTGTTTGAAAGTTTCAGCAATTTCCTTGTAGTTTGTTTTTGGTGGAGGAAGTCTATGTACATGTATGTTTCAACGGAAATCATATTACCTTTGACAGGTATCTGGTTAACTTAGCCACAATGTTCAAGACAAATGACCTTCTTTTTGAAATCGACCAAAATTAGGTACATGTATCAACTTACAACCTTAGAGGTGATAGACTGGAGAAATTTATAATATTAATTAGGACCAAGCACCTGATACCATTTAGCTACAAATGATCTTTCCAAGTCACTGCACGTGCGAGGAACAAACGTGATCCACCAGTATTTGAATTGAGAAGATGTCTTTTTTTTTTCTCGAAAAAAGAAAAAGACATCTTCTCAAGTCAAATTCTTGTGGATTGAGGTTGTGCCCCATATACGTGCAGTGACTTGGGAAGATCAAGATCTTGGACAATTTCTAGCCTTGTCGTTATTTCTTGGTAGTAGAGCTTTCGATAAAAATAATCCCCAAATATTTTTAGATTAAAAAAATAGAGCTGTCTGGGCGGGACCAGTACCTCCGCTGGGATTTTTAATCGTTAAAATTCAGGTTTTTTACTAAATCCATCCAGTGCAGTACTCTAACATTACAAATGCTTAACTAATCAAAAAGCAAAGGGACCCTCCTTTGGTCAGCTGTAACAATGTATCAAATTATCGAAAAGGTCCAATAAATGGCATAAGGATTGCGCACAGACAGACGGACGGACATGCTCCCCTACAACTTCGTTATCGGGGTATAATAAATGGATTGGACACATTTCAGTTGCACGAGTACTGCAATTGAATATTTACTTAGAAGTTGAATATGATTTCAGAAAATGTAGCAAAACCTAACCAGTAAGAGATTAACACGGAAAGAACAATCTTCCACCATGATTTCATAATAAATTGTGGACGCCCCATATTGTCCATACATAAAGCAATCAAAGAAAACATTTTTCCCATTGAAAATCCTAATATGACCATCATGACCTCTAACAAATATTAAGCAAATAGCTGCAGTCCTTCATTAAATACGCCTTGCGCTAAAACGCTATTAAGGAACATAGGCACATTTTAAAAGAAGCAATTACTGAAGTTTTCTCCAATCAGATATGTAATCATTTTGAAAGGTTGTAGATATCACTATCGATCAGGGAAGAAGAAATGTCCATTACGTTGTGGTGAGTCATTAATGGCAAAATTATTTCACATCATTTGGTCTTTCATTGTAGCGGAAAAGACGAATGACCATACTCGCGCACTATAATTTCTTTTTGTCATAACATGAGATATTTTTACCATTCATAGATGTGGAAAGAGAAGAAAAAATAATAAATCATATGTTGTAACTTCATTATATATCGTTGTCGATCTCTGATATTCTGAAATGTAACAAGATCGTTAAGGCGTGTATATATTTTGAAAGAAAAAGTGTAAAATATGTCATCTGCGATATAAAACTACAAGTTAAGGAATGTTTGGTATTGATATTTTTCTTCATACGATCGAGTTTCTACGTAAGATAGAATAATTGTTCGTCTTGAATAAAAAACTATTCTAAAATGATTTTTGAATAACAAAGAAACATTAATTTTGAGACTGAAGTCAAGTTAACTTTGAAGATCTCCAGTGCCGCTCAGTATTCGGCCATAGTAAGTTACTGCTGCAAAGTACAACTTACTAATTTGATTATTGTTCAGATATATTGCTGAATGTCCGACTTTTCGGACAAAAGGCCTTTTCAAAGGTACACAACAAATGCAGTTTTAAATAACATTTCGTGATTTCATCAGATGGATTGATTCTCGTACTTTATTATACCTTCAGGCTCAAATGTCTGACCTTGCAATATTTGTACGTTTTCGAACAGCCATTAAAAATTGTGAAAAACTACCGCAAATCCTCAGCTGTTAACTACGCCAAAATGTACCGTACGTCACACTATAATTTCTGACGTCATATCCGTCCGTGTTTGCGATTTTCTAGCAAAAAATGCAATTCAATTAAAAAATGAACTCGTTAAGCTATAATTTCAATTTAGCTTGGTCAAATTATGATTAAAATTGATGATTGGTTCATTTTTAGCGAAAAATGGCTCTGCTTAACTGAGGACACCTCATTTATCATGCTGTTTAACTGAGGACACCTCATTTATCATGTTTTTTTGAAAACCAACATTAATGCTAAGAACAATTTTGAAACAAATCACTGCCAATTCTTATTGATCAAAGTCAAAACAAATACTGAAAAATCTCCGATGAGAGAATTTTTAGATGAAAACTAATGATTCATATAAAAAGTATACTCTAAAACCAATAAAACAATATCTGAGAATTTCAGATGAAAACATTTCAATAAGATCTAGACAACTCGTCTCTGCCATCTAAAATCATTGTTCCACCGACCAAAAATGAAATATTGACAAAAAATATTGTTTATCATCAAAAAGAACATTTAATTTGCTAGTGATGAGGACTGTTCTTTTCTAAAGTGCTAAAAACATCTACTATACAACGCCTGATAATAAGCACATCAAATGTACGGCTGGTAATGAACATTAACTTTCCGTAAAAGTCTTAAAAGGTTTTGTCATTGATTGAAACTCAAGGAAATTGGCAATGCGTCTGGTTATTTTATATAAATATATCATTTTTATTGTAAATGTGTGTTGCCGATAAATGGTTTGTCAATATGAGCAATTTGAGATATGAAAACTAATTTACCATGTATGGGACGGTTATTGTATTTTTGTGACGTACGGTGAAGATTCCAACGGTAAAGTTCAAAACATGAATTTTACGGTCATAGTTTATTGAAACTGCCGCTGAAATGTTTTAGCCAGTGCTTGAATACATGTAATTTGCAATTAAGGGCCTGGAAAACTGCAGATTTTGTACGAAAAATTAATTAAGATGTTATCTAATCGCAAATATTGTCACTGAATGATTCATACTATTACCATTGCTATTACCATTTCTATATTATAATCATAACATGTACTTTCTTTAGGGGTGGGGAGGGCGGTGGCCGAGTGGTCTAGTGGATTGGCCACATCTACCTGTATACGTCAACGTAGCCTATTACTCCAAAATGTAAGTTCGCGCCTATCGCAAAAAAAAAAAAAAAAAAAAAAAAAAAAAAAAAAACACTGGGTTGAATATTTGAAAAAAAGTTTAACATTTACTTGCCAAAGATCAGTGGTTCTTTCTGGTTAGTCTAACTTCCTTCACCAATAAAACTGCTCGCCATGATATGGCTGAAAATATTGCTGAAAATAGGATTAATTTAATGAACCAAATCAAATTCAACCGAGTGGTTTAAGGCGTTCGTGGTCTTCACTCGATAAATTACTAGACTATTCACCTCTGGAAGTTGAGTCGAACTTTGGGTGATATGTTCTCGACTTGAACTTGACGAACGAAACTTTACAACGTACAGTTATTTGCCAAAAATCAGAGGTAGGAAACGACGTTTTCCTGTTCGTCATAATTGGGTTGGAAAAGGTCTGCAGATGGCATTGAATACCACGAAAGTTTGCTATAAAATATCATTTTGATAATGTGTTTGCTATAGTTTGATAATATTACTGACACTAACAGGCGAAGAATACATGTAAGTATCCGCAGTATTACAAACTTTCCGTCACCACGGATCGATGTCATTTTCACTGTACTTTTAAAACGGAGGTGTTGTCTGGAAGCATTATGAGATCCGAAAATGTCAAGGAACTTCGTCTCTCGACACTCAACACGAATTTGTTACTTTCAAACTTGCAGCGTAGGTGCGACGTCCAAGCAAATCCTTTTCGAAATTTGTGTCTGTCCATATAAAACCAAAATCTAATAAGCACCGCTAGATCTCTGTCCACAGATTATTTACGGCAGATTTCTCATGAAAACGGACTTGTTTACTTGATGTGAAATATAAGCGATTAATTCAAATACAAGAAATAATATTTTTATTGCATTATTAAATATGAAAATGCCAATAAACTGTTATAAATTGATATGAAAAGATCATAACAATGAATCTGGAAGCTCTTTGCACGCAGAGGGTGGCTAATTGATAGCCTTATAGATATCTGGATTGATATTCTATCATATTACATCAACAAAAAAAATTGTCAATAATGTGATTCCCTTTTATTCACAAATTAATGAATTATTCAAAAATCAGCGTGAAAGCTAGCGGTTGATTAATTTCAACGTATTGATGTTCATTTTAAATATGTCAAAATTATTAACGCTGGCTCTTTTTTATTTAATATTATTGAATTAACGACGGATATGTTTAGAAGTAGGAATTACGTTTAATTGCACTAAAAACACTTCTAAACATTTTTTTGTACTATTCAAAATAATATATGACAATTAACAGAGATTTCAAAAGCCGTTGAAATAATTAAATAAAACACAAAACGTGAAAAAATTACAAATGTGAAATACGTGTCAATAAGAACAGTAATTCAAATGATAAAATATCAATTAGTTTCTTTGATGAAGAAGTACACAAAAGTTAATGAAAATGAAAAAAATGACAATTTGAATATCTGGCATAGATTCGGAAGTGCAGTCTGCCTCCGCAAGACAATGAATATGAGATTTCACAGAAGAGTTTACATCACTACATGATTTGAAGTAAAACGGCAAAACGAATATGAACTTCGATACTGAAGTAAAACAGCGACTTTCTGTTTATTTTAAAAGTCCAGATAAAAGGATATGGGGAATAAAGCCAGACTGAAAATGACGCAAAAAAAAAAAAAAAAATGTGTTATGCTACTAGCCTGATTAATTGCATTATTATTGCTATAACACGAAAGGATTAGATTGGATTTTTGGTGTTTATCGTCACTTCCAGCAATTTTTCAGCTATGACTACCAGACTTACGAGGGGAGGAAAGTGCTGTGTGGGGTAAGGAAACGTAGCCTGTAAACAGGAGACATTTACTTTAGGACAGTTTAACCTATGCAGTGGCGTAAAAAGCCTACACTTAACGAACGCTGCAAAGCTTTCTCAAACGTACCTGGAGCATACACTAACTGAGATAAACCGATAAAAACATTACATGTTGGTCATCCCATGTCATTACAATACAGAGACTGCATGCAACTATTAAAAATCTACTGCAGACGAAAATACTATGATTTTGATTCAGCAGATACACACTGATTCTACGAACAACAAAAATGTTATCGAGATACTAGGCATCTCGCTTTTTTGTGACTTTCATGGTTTTTCGAAAGTTTCAAATATATGCCATTTCCAGCAATAGACAGCAAAAGTTACACTCCAGGCGACTAATTCTATACATGAAAAAATCCCAAAAGTAGACGATGCCTTACAATTAATTACTGTGACATTCTTTTTCTTTTCATCTCCTTCTGGCTGATTGCGACTAAGGTGATAATACAATGATGCGGATGAATCATCCGTAAAACTAGAAGCTGTCTTCCCAGCAGGCACCGTTTGGTCGAAAAGACGTCCATGTAACGTTGATATGGAAAGTTGAATCGACGTTGGTAAAACTACTTTGGATCAACGTCGATCCATTGTCATTTTTATGATGTCGATATCGTTGACATTGGATCATCAAAAAACTACTTATTCTTTTAGAGTCGTTTTTACATCGACATCGTAAAAATGACGTTGGATTGACGTTTAAATGATGTTGTCGATGAATTTTCGATGTTGGTCCAACGTCATTTTACCTTCATTGATTCAATTTTCAATATCAATGTCATATTCACGTATTTTCGTCCAAACTATGCCTGCTGGGATGGACCATGTTCTAACCCTGTCGGGCACATCTCGTAGAAGGGGTTAGATTATTCGAACTAGGTTTCAAGTATCACTACAGGTAAACAAAATCTCGTACAAGGGAAGATACATGGTGAGTCTGGGTGAACTTGATTATGGGTGCTGAATTATGCGATTTTTCCAGCGTTACAGAATGGACTATTTGTCCATTTGCCCATTTGATTTAATTTTTCAAATCGAACATCAGAATAGCTAAATTTCCTTATCATACAAAAGTTAAAGCAACAAGTTGAAGAAAAATAATTTTTGCTAGTACGTTTGTCTGTCAGCTTCATTATTACTTAAGATAGCTTTTACTGAATTTTCGAGGATATCAAAGAAAGGCAATCACTATTTCCCCATTCATTCTTGAGAAGTATTCTGTTACATTCCATGGCTCTTTTTCCTTCATTAGCCCCTTGTTTCAGAACCATATGTGAAGGGTAAGATATCTCTTCTATGCTGATTCGAAGTTTGATTTAAAAACTGGAGAAACAGCTGATTTCTAGAAAGACTACTTCAATTTAGTGCAAATTAGGGTTCATCTAACAAGAATTCGATGTTCCATTCTACGACAATATAATTAAGATACCGGCGGTACAAACCTACAGTGATAAATTGCTTTGATTGGTCACTTTCTTTTAAAACCTGTAGCTGAAAAAGGTCAATTTTAATAGTATAAGAAAGCAAATTAGGAACTTTGGCAAAACCTACCAAAACCGTAATTCTGGTTGTCATGGTAACAGATGACCCAATTGTAAAATAAAAATATTATTTATGCTAGCAC
>JAOXYI010000006.1:1104915-1122045 GCA_028566495.1 Lithophaga antillarum
GCCATGCCCAATATTGAATGTAGTGGTCAGATTTTATATGCCAAACTAAGATTAACATTTATGTTTTTATAATTCTTACTACAGACAGGTGATGGTGTAAATGATGCTCCCGCTCTGAAGAAGGCTGAGATTGGTATTGCTATGGGATCTGGAACCGCTGTGGCTAAGACAGCTTCTGATATCCTTTGCTATTATCATTACTATAACTTTGAAATAATGTTTGCTGATCATGTTAATGTAAAAAAAAAGAAGAGTCTTGAGACAGAAAGTGAATATTCATGGTTCTTAAAAGTTGGTTATAGAGATAGAAAGTGAATATTCATGGTTCTTAAAAGTTGGTTGTGAACAAATTTTTCTGTTCATGAGGGACCTTGGTGACCAAGTAATCTAAGGAGTTTGTAACATCTACCTGTATTATTACTTCAGACTTGTGAGTTAGACATGACTGTGCGACTGCAGAGGAAAAAAAAGTGCACTCAACTTGTACCTTGTGCGATGAAGTCCACTGTTTACTCGATGAAGGTTGATAGGTTTCAATTTCCTCCACCAATAAACTTTTTGTCACTAGATGGCAGAAAAATCACTGAAAGTGACATTATGCTCTATTCAATCCAACATTATATTCACAATATTATACATAGTTTCATTTATCATATTCTTTACCTATACATCTATTAAGTTAAAAAGAGTATCTTGATTTTTCCATGAACTGAACCCCAAAAAGTACCTTTTGAATTTTCCAGTGACACTGAAGAGCTGAACAACAGAAAAAAAGTACCTTTTGATTTTTCCAGTAACACTAAATGAGATGAATACCAAAAATAAAAAAAAAAAACAACAAAAATCTGTAAGAAGTAAGTTAATTTCCTTGACTCCTTTGTACAGATGGTACTGGCTGACGACAACTTTGCTTCTATTGTTGCCGCTGTGGAAGAAGGCAGAGCCATCTATAACAACATGAAACAATTTATTCGTTATTTGATCTCATCCAACATTGGAGAAGTTGTTTGGTAAATGGTTTATTATGTAAATGTGGGAATCATATGAATTTAACATAACTAAAAGGAATGTATGCTGAGCCAGTGGCTCCATATTATAAAAAAATATATACGTACAATAGGTATTAATTTTCTCAGGTTCCTCCTGGTCTAAGTGGTCTAGGTAATTGTTCTCATCTACCTGTACATATCACTGTAGCCAAGGGGGAGAGGGGTGGATAGCTGAGTGGTTAAGGTCGCTGACTCAACACCATTAGCCTAACACTGCTGTCGTGGGTTCGAGTCCTGCATTCCCCACTTCATGTGTTGAGGTTTCCAGACACGTATCTAAGGTCGGGGATTCATCAGTTGAGCTGAATAGCTGTCTGGGCTTTCCTTTCCCCCAAAGTCTGGTAGTCCCGATATAGCTGAAAAATTGCTGAAAGTGACGATAAACCCCAACAACCAGCCAACCAACCAACCTCATGACAAAGATAAATTATTATAAACTACAGTTTGTCTGAATATATCACACAAAAGGTAAATAATACTATTCCCATATTTAATTTCTTGAAATTTGGCTACTGAAGAATTTAGCCCAAAAATTTAATCCGAATTTGCAGTGTCAGAGTCTCGACCCAAAGACATTATTAATCAGTAGATCTTTACTCCTAAACTGTATATGCTAATGGAGTTTCAATTTTGAACAAAATTTACAGCTTGAAATAAACATTGTAATTGTGTGTTGACATGATTTGGCATCTTACTATATCTTTTACAGTATTTTCCTGACTGCTGCCCTTGGAATCCCAGAAGCCTTGATCCCAGTCCAGCTGTTGTGGGTAAACTTGGTGACAGATGGTTTGCCAGCCACAGCTCTGGGTTTTAATCCCCCAGATCTTGACATTATGAAGAAAGCTCCAAGAAGTACTAAAGATTCTCTGATCTCAGGGTGGTTGTTCTTCAGATATATGGCTATTGGAAGTAAGTACTTTTGTATTGAAAAAGACCATTTAGAAGTATTGCAAAATTTGCTGTCTTTAGCTAATGATGTATTTCGAATCTAGTCCAGTTCCATTAGCCATCTTTTCTGAAAAGTTGTTTTATGAAATCTCTCCTCAAAATTACCAATTTCAGAAAAGAAATTGAAACCTCCCTCAAAGCCTGAAAGTAAAAATCCTGTCATGTTTGTAGTCTACATGCTGGTTATCCTGCTTGTAATGCATAAAATTTGTACAAGGCTGAAAACTAAAATTGCATCCCATATTCATGCAGTAAGGGCAGCAACTTGAATTTTATGAATTTCAAATCTGAAATGAAACAAGAATGTGTAAAATTTTAGCATACTTCAGTTGTTGTAGTTGTTATTCCTCTATCCCTCAAATATTCTTTATAACAACTTGCTAGAAAAAATGGTCTTACTTTAAAATGCAACATGTTGTTTACTGTACAAATGGATAACAATAAAAAAAAAAAAATTAAAAAAAAAAAAAAACTTGAAAGAAAAAACTTTTTATTGTGTGAAAATAAGATTAGCAGCAAAAATTAGATTGTGATATGACATATTAGCAATGATATAAATTAGTTCAACTTATATACAAACCATACTTAATATTTTTTTACAGATTTGAGATTTAGAATTTACTTTATGAATTACACAGTATAGCTGATAACTTCCTGCAAATTCTAACTGATTTTACAGTAGTACATAATACATTTGGATGTTATTGTTCATTTGTTTCATTTTAAAATGGCAAACGTTATAAAAATAATTTACTGCTAGAATTTTCAATGAACAATTTTGTTTTGCAGTATATGTTGGTTGTGCTACAGTAGGGGCAGCAGCCTGGTGGTTTATGGTATATGATCATGGACCTAAACTTAACTATTATCAACTTGTAAGTACCTATCGTATAACTCAGCTGTTCTGATATTAAAAACATCACATGAAACAAATTTGAAATCTTGTATATAAGGTAGAACAAAGTTGATTGTGTGTTTCTCAGGCACTGTGCGCATCATCTCCCAATATCCTACATAAACTATTTTTTTTGCTCTTCCGAAAAAAAAAAAAGAAAACAAAAATTACAAATGCCACAGATGATAATAAATCTGTTTACTGTTCTTCAATCAGTTTCCAATTTTGTGGTATTTTTTGTTGTTTTTCACTTACAATTACTTCAAAGCCAACTTTCTTTCACATTTTGACCATTTTGATTCAAATTGGCAAGGTCAAGGATAATTCAAAATCACTTCAGTGCTTTTGATTCAAGGTGTTTGTTCAAAGTGCCTGTGTGATTTAGATTGCTATTGGAGTAATAACAGACACTGAAACAATATTTCCCAGATTTTAGTGGTATTCATACATTAATAAATTAAATATCACCTGCACGCATCATCTTGAAAAAATATGTATACACAATCAATTTTGCTCGGCCAAGTATTATTATACAAAGTGTACGGTTGTGATGTGAAAAGTAAGGTCTTTCAGGTAAACTAAGTGTGTGTTAAATCATGAAAACGGAATTTTTGGTAGTAACTGAAGTGTAAGGATTAAGATTTGAATTCAGAGACACTTGAAACATATTAGTTTTTAGCATTGATTTAAAATTGATCAAAAATGAAGGAAATAACATTTTTATCATTTTGTGAGATTTACAAAAAAAAAAATGAAATGGACAGCCATTTGAGAATCTAATTTATCAGCTAATACTTAAAACTAGTGTTGAAAGGTTATGATATTAAATATGCAATACAGCAAGTACCATAGTATGGAGAAGAACTAGAATCAGTCCTAAGGCCATTAGCAATTTTCGTTTAAAAATGCATTAAATTAAATATGCAGTACCTATTTGAAATTACTTCACAAATAAATCAAATTTTGGAATCACAAAATTTCCCTATTGTAGTAGTGGTTGATGCAGTTCATGAAAACAAATTTTGATCTTCATCATTTGTATTATATGGATAAGATGATGTGTATTAATTTCTTATTTTGAATTGATTTTAGACCAAGACACTCATCAGTTTTTAACAAAGTACATATGTTGATTACTTAATAAGTAGGCAGCATCACTGTCTGGGAATTAAAAAAAAATGGCTATATTTAAATTTAATTATTAAATATTTAAAATTGTCGAAAATAAACAAAAAAAGTACAAGTAAAAAAATAATTTGTTTTGAGTGAAAAAAGATGTGTGGGCCACGAGTAAATATAAGTATGAATTCATTTTGGATATACAAAGAATGAATGTGCCTTCCCCAAAATTTTGTTCAGAATTGATCATTTCATGACTATGTTACAGACCCACCATATGCAGTGTCCAGCAGAGCCAGGAATGTTTGCAGGAGTTAGTTGTCATATATTTAATGACCCACATCCAATGACCATGGCTTTGTCAGTATTGGTCACAATAGAAATGCTCAATGCATTAAACAGGTAACCTGGCACATTTTCCTGAAGGTACTTTATATGTTATCATATAGACACTTGTCTGAATTTTTGGCTAGGAAAATAACAAAAAGAAATCTTTCCTTGACTTCTGTTTTTCTGAAGAAAATCAGAAAAAAATGTTTGCAGTATGTTTTTGGTAGTACAGCTTAAGTAAAAATTTTGTAAAAGTGGAAAAAATTCTGAAAAGCAGACAAGTGTCTCTATGTGTCTCTTTATTTATGTTTTCAGAAACTATGGATTATTATGTGTAAAAGTTGGGAATAAGTATCTATGCCCAGTCATAAGTTCTTTTCGTTAATGTGAGCTTTTGGAATTTCGTGATCAGGACTTAAATGATGCTAGATTTTCGTTTTATGCAGGATTAAATACCTGAAAAATTTAACATTTGTATGGATATATAGAATAAGAGTATTTTCCTTTCAAAGGAATAGAAACCGTAATCTTGATTTAGAGACAGTGCAATTGATGTTATTGATATTCTGAAATCATGGACATCAATTGACAGTTTAATTTAACTTCACCACTGGAACTGTGAAATCCTTGACTTTTAAACAACAATTAGTTTTATTTAACCCAAATTTTTAACATTAAAAATCATGTTCTTGGACCTGGAATATGTCTGCCATTTAACTACTCATTTACCCTGATCCATAGTTTCTGAACTGTTGTACTGGAAATATTTTCTATCCTTACAGGACACTTCAGACTCCCGGTGGTGATCAGCTTTTCCTGTTATACCAACACCAAACATAAATCACTCTTCTATTTAGCAGAATATAAACATAAAATTTGAACTGCTAAGCAATTAATTTTTGATGCCGAAAGAGCAAATGACTTGTATTGCTTAGAAAAAGTAAATTTTTTTCTGAAATGCTGAATTTCTTTAATTAAATTTGAACATTATGACAAATTCATAGAGACTGCTTGAATTTATGTTTCTAAGCTCAACTTTATAGAGAATTTTTCATGTTCTCAAGAAGTGAAATATTACACTTTCACACAAAACATCTAATTCTACGTGTATTAGTTCTGTTACCAATTTTATGTTTATTCTGCTAAAAGCAAAGTCTGATTCATGTTCATTCTTTCATCATAACTTCTTATTGGTATACGTCTACACTTTTATTCCTTACACTTTTTCCTTAGACCCATCACTCCCAGTGTTTGGCCCAGGATGGAATGTTCAAAGGCATCGACTGTGATATATTTAACAATCCAAATCCAATGACAATGGCTCTGTCAGTGCTGGTCGTCATTGAAATGTTGAATGCGTTGAACAGGTAAGAGGCTGCAGAGGCTAGCAGCAGGAATGAACCCTGAATCACAAAGGGCAGCATCTAGATCTCCCTGTCAATTTGTTGCATGTATGATGCAGATGACCCTGTACTACATACGGGAATCTGGACGTTTAACAAAATTCCTCTGATCATCATTTACAGTGTTTACATTCACAATAGAATTTTGTAGTGAGATTCATATACTTGGAGATTTGCTGTTATTTCAGCAGTTGAAATTTTTCAGGTTAAAAAACCAGAACAAGGAAAATAAGAGTTTTGAGCATAGTTTTCAGTTTTGTTCTAAACAGATCATGCAGCCATTTTTAAGAACCATTTTTGTTATTTAAATATTTAATTTTTTAATTTTTATTATTTTTGTTAAATCAGCTGGTGAATCTCCTTTAAAGTGAATAACTGTTCATCAGAAATATTCTCATCAAATGGTCTTAACAAGATTTTTCATTCCATTGTGTGTATGTGTGTTCTTCAGTGTTATGTATAACTATTAATATTAAAAAAAAAAGACTTTTATTAGCTAAATTGACCATGATATATATTCAAACCAATAGTATAACGAAAATCTGCATCTGGATGCATTAAGTCCAGGTATATCCCTTTGTGGTACAGGGTTATAGTTATTCCAGGTACGTGTATGTAATTCTTACGATACAGGAAAAGGTTAAACATCTGGAATAATTAGTATATATTCCTGCATGCTATATATCTGTATGCTTCTTTCCTGATTTGTTATAGAACCATAAAATAACAAACTGCTAAAATTTGTTACATGCCACAAGCATGTTACAGTTGAAATATTTCATTTTTTAGCACACATAACTTTTAGGCTTTTGAAGTATGGGTAGATATCTGTTGTGATGTGATGTAGGCATTTCAGTTTTCACTAAATAACTATTATAAGAAGCATTAGTACACTTGCTCATGCATTTACCTCTTTTCAGAGCTTTTCTTCAGTCAGTTGCCAATTTCTTATCCATTTTGACAAATTAACTCATCTGAAGAGGTCACTTTCTTGCTCTTGACACAGACTTTACTGGTAATAGAAAGTACTGATGTTTTCTTGTTTCTAGTTATATTAACCAAAATTTGAACTAGGCATCATCCTTCCAGTTTACAGTAATTTCTGCATGTATTCTTTAAAGTCTAATGAACTGAAATGTTTGTATCATGTTATAGAAGTTCATTTAGTCAACCATTACTTGCAAATATGCAAAAGTTGGTCAGATTATGATAATTATTGTAGCATTAAACTTTTTGAAATTAGCAATTTTTTGTGTAGCTAGATTGCTTAGTCATAGCTAACTGCCTTTACAAATACTCATGGATAAACAGGTATTTTATTGGTAGAATGTTCTTGAATAGTGACAAATGACCAGCAAATTACAGTGTGCTTCCATAAGTATAAAACTAAATTCTTAACCCATTTAATATGTGTAAGTGAGTTGCTGAAGTTCTAATGTCAGAGGGTCATGATGAATCAGGAAAAAAAATAGTAAAGCCTGTCGCCCTGATATTTTTTTACTGAGAGCCAAAAATAAAATTATGAATTTGTGTGTATGAAAAGTTTAAGGGCTTGGCGTCATGATTTGTACACTATATCACTACTGGAAATTTCACCTCCTAGATACCTGTCTAGATGGTTTTTTTTTGGTCTAATAAAGTGATTAGGGTGCAACTTATTAAACTTTTGTTAATAAGTATCTTGACAACTTTTAAGCTATCTTGAGGTAATAAATGACAAGATTCAGTTGTAGTCATCACCTGCTTTCCACAGTTTTGGACTTTAGACTAAAGGGATATAAATATCTGAGCCAGAGTTTTGCTTCAATTAGTGCACTGAGCCAGTGAAAAAGTAGAATGAAATACATCGGTTGAAATTTGGGACTCTAAAAGTTCAGTTACCTTGAGTCCAGTCTTCAGAATCATAAAACAGACGGAGACTAAAGTCTGTTTTAAAATATAAGATTTTAACTGAAATTTAAGAATAAAAACAGAGGAACTCAGTTTGTTTCATGATCCTGAAGCCTGGTATCCAGCCTTGTGAGTAGAATATATATGTAATAACATATAGTGAATATATCCAAAGCAGTAATACATAGTGCTAAAAAGATGACAAAACTCATTCTTGAAAAAGAGATTGGGCCCATTTGTGCTCTGACTGGTTTTGATCAGGCCTTTTTAGCAATTGATTGTATGGACTTAGATATTACGAAAATGTATGAATTCTACAGTTACTTTCTTTGATACTTTGCTGTCACATTTACAACTCAAAACTGAAAAAATACCATCAGAATGATGCTTAGGAGTGGTGCTTTGAGCTAAAATACTGATCTTGACAGTCAGGGAAACAAATAAACCCAGTCTTTCATTACTACTAAATGTAGAGGTTTGATGTACATGAACTGTTTAACAGCGCTGATGTCACAATCAATTTTTCAGAATTTCTCAAAAGTGAATCTTTTAAAGTTCATCCTAATGTGTCATATGTAAAACCTGAGAATTCTTGGAAAAGCACTGATTTCTTGCAACATATTATTGATGTTTTTGCTAGAATATAATATTCTGTTTCAAAATTTTCACAAAAAGTTGAAGTAAAATTCATTTGTTGGTGGCAGAGTTCAATGAATTCCAGGCCTTAGTCTCGCACAGGTCATTATAAGTAAATCTTGATGTATGATAAAGATACTACACTGAAAAAATATGATCTATACTATATCTAGCTTTTGTTAAGCACAGACCTATTGTTGACTTTTACATCTTGCTTAGAAATATGCTTACCATAATATATCTATATGTTCAGTAATGGTTACTTTGTTAATGGTATGTTTACATTATCTCACATTACTCAGTAACTGTTTTCATTTGAAGTGAAACTGATAGGCCTTTCTCCTTTACCCAACCTGCATTTACTTTGTGTAATCAGTGTATGAATTGGAAAGTGTCCTGTATACTTCCAGTATCAAACTGAATATTAAAACAAATACTGAATGGTTTCTATTTAGAGAACTTTGCATATAAAAGAAAATATATGAAATTAATCCATGTGGAAATATCTTTCATTAACAAAACATTTCATGAGTCTTCAGATTCCTTTCAGTCATATAAAATATTGGGAATAGATTTAAGCCTCCAGTTGGCAAAGTCATGTCACTTTTACAGTATATAGTGCTTGGTACTTGTATAACTGCATGTAAGTCATAAAGTGCATATAAATTGATATGAAGCAAAAAAGAGGTCATTTGAAAACATTGCATTTTGCACATGTAGAAACCACATAAGTAACGGCAGTTCTATTATAGGTCTAAATTTTGTAAACTGTTAAAAAGTGTAAAACATAGAAGAAAAACCATATTAACTTGTGTTTGTACCTGTTATTCCTCTGTAAATAATTCTGAATGTTCAATATTATAATAAACTTACATAACAGGACTTATCCTTGTTTTTTGCAGCTTGAGTGAAAATCAGTCACTGATAGCTATGCCTCCATGGTCAAACCCTTGGCTGTTGGGTGCCATCGCTCTTTCCATGTCTCTTCATTTCCTTATTTTGTACACAGAAGTTATGTCTGTAAGTATAAATATCAGTAATTTATTTACACACAGTAAGAGATTGAAGTTTAAAGCCATATTTCACTTTCATAGCTAGTTTCCTCATCCTGAACAGGTCACAAGGGTATTACTTTCGATGTATTAGTTTGTATCTAACTTCAGGGCTATAGCGAAAAAAAGGTACATTCAACTTGAATCTTGTGTAATAAGTTTACTAGTTACTTCCAGAAGGTTGGTGGTTTTCTATGGGGAAACAAAGGCTTACTCCACTAATAAAACTGGCCACCATGGTAAAGTAGAAAAATTGCCGATAGTGACTAAGTTCAAGCCGTTCACTTCTACAGAACTGCTTGAATACAGTGACTGTACTTATTCTTGCAGTAGACTTGTTTTCTCCTCGTTCACTTGGAGAAAATTATTGTGAAATGAGTATACATGAAAAGCAGATACTTATGTAAGGCTGTAAAACTTAGCTAGATAAGTTGTGAAATTTATTGGAGTATCTAGTATACATGAAAATTATGGTTACCTGAGATAGTGAATGTGAGTATGCTAAGATGAGACAATTACAGTAGTTTAGTAATATTTACACAAATTTCACACTTGAATGCAAACAATTTTCTAAAAACATCTAACTGAAATCTGTATATTGCTAAATTTACAAATGTCATATTAACTGATTGCAACAGTCACTTGATTCAGCTGAAATTCAGTTCAGAAATTGTCCATTTCTCAGTACTATCTTCCATGTGATTTTGATGCAGTCATCACAGCCTCTTGGTTGAAAATATTAATTTACTTCAGTCCTTGTCAGTAACTTTTGTATGAGCTTCTCCATTGTTCAGTCGTAGATAAAATTAACTTGTCCAAAGAGCATGGCAGCTTGCCTTCAAAAAAGGTGTGCAGTTTCTGGTAATATCTTGCATACCTTTTGGACAAAGTGCAGTTGCGTTCTTCATGTACAGCTAAGTCTGACAAACTTTATTGTAAAGTCTTGCACCCGGAAAAGTTTCAAGGTGATACTTTATTGAAAGTATTTTTCACACACCATTTAAGTTTCAAATCAAATATAGGGAAATAGAGAATAATAGAAGCACTTGTTGCATTATTTTTCTAGGCTTCATCACAACACAGTGGTATTGAAATAGTATGTTTTCTTGTCTCGCTGCCTTTTGTCACAAACTGACAGTAGTGTTTTAAGGGGCCTGGGTGGCCGAGTGGTTAAGGTCGATGACTCATGTCCACTAGCCTAACACCGCTGTCGTGGGTTTAAGTCCTGCTTGCCCCACTTCATGTCTTAAGGTTTCCAGACACCTACCCAAGGTCAGGGGTTTCACTGGTTCAGCTGGATAGCTGTCTGGGCTTTCCTTTCCCAATAAATCTGGTAGTCAAGATGTAGCTGAAAAATTGATGAAAAAGGCAAAAAACCAACTAGTAGTGTTTTACTGCCTTGATTGTTCATTGTGGTGTACATAAATATCTATACATTACTGGTGAAAGAAAGAATCATTACCTACCATTTTGGTTTAAGAAGGCATGGTTGTGATAGGAAAACATAATTTGTGCCTTAGTGCACACAGAACTGCACCTTACTATTAATTTCTTTATACTTTCAGACAATTTTCCAGATTACCCCACTGAATGTTGCAGAGTGGTCAGCAGTGTTAAAGATATCTATCCCTGTGATTATACTTGATGAAACATTGAAGTTTGTCGCCAGAAAATTCACTGACGGTAAACAAAATATCTTACTTGGTTCTGTCACCATGGCCGTAGTGTGGGTTTCATATATTGGACTAGCATATGTTTTCCCTATTTGATGACTGTTACCCATTAGTGTCAAAAGAATGATGTTCCTTCTCATGCATTACCCATCTACCATTGTCTTCTCCCCACCCAAAAATAACTCCCAACTTTCACAGAAAATAGCATTGACTTAATCTCATGTGTGTCAGGACAGATCTTGTTGTTTTTTTTGTGAAATTATTGTTGTCAATCTACCTGCATTCCTTTTGAAAAGGAACTTGTTTTTATTTATGAAGACATCATTTTCGATATTTTTAGATTTTTCCTTATTTTATTTAAATAGGAATATTTATGTAAAGTTAATTTTCATGTTTTCATCTATTCTTTACTGAATCATAAACTTCTCAAATTACTTGCAATAACAGTATGTTTCAAGACCTAAAAGTCAAGTCTACGATATTCAAAAACTTCCTTGATATTTATTAGACGATATAGCAACACAAGCAGTAGTGATAATACTCCTTTCAGCAATAATCCAGAATTCTGTTTAATTTATCTGATTTACCAATTTCTTTTTTTCTTACTTTATGAGGAATAAGTATTTCAAAGGACATTGTCATAATGAATAAGTTTGTGTGTGTAAGAGTGTGTTGCAAGATTTCATTTTGTCATAAAATGTACATGTAAAAAACATGTCCTAAGTAATTAATATATATATTTATAAGGGCAAACTACTAAAACCAAGCAGCTTTAAATAGTAAGAAAAAGCTCTATTAGACTTCAAAATTCATGATTTTCAGATTTATATATATATTTTGATGGCAAATAAACGTACAAATTTGAATTCTGTATCCTACATTCAGTCGATGAATTTAAATAGCATTTCCCACATTTTGATTTGAAATTTGTTTATTTTTTTTTATCATTTTGTTTCGAAAAAACACATTGAAAAAAAAACCAATCGTGATCTTTTGTTGCCACAACCAAGGACATATATATTCTGATAAAAAGTAAATAAAGAGTAGCATTGTAAAAAATCTGATTTGTTAATAGTTTTAAATAAAAGGTCTGAATTTGATCAAATTTAAATCTTCGTAATGTTGTGTGATTCGAATATCTTCCGATGCCAAATCTTACAGAGATGAGAGAGGTGTTCAACATATTGGTGTGTACACATGCTTTGAATGCCTATTTTGTTTTTGTTTTAATGCATGTCTTTGTCTTTTGTTCTACCTGGTGATGTGTGACTACATTGTATGGTGAGGTTTTGCTTTTACATGTAGATTACGTGAGCATATGCTGTTCAAAACTGTTTTTATAGTTTTTGGATGCAGAACATAGCAAATGCAAGCAAAAAATGTTTCTTTATTCAGCTTTCAAATAAAAAAAATCTAATTTTTAAGAATTTTTTATGAAAAAAAAACAAAAGTGCATGTTAAATGCAAGTTTAAGAATCCGTATTTCACAAAATGTTAATGAGTTGAAATTAAGAAAATTATGTTGAAAATTTAACATCTCGGATTAAATAAATGAATGTGAGTTTGAAGAAAGGAAAAAAAAAAGATAGTATATGTTCATTAAGGATCCAAAAATATACCTTTTTAGAATCCCTGCTTGGTTTTAGTAGTGACCCAGTCATCTTCTTATCATCAACAAATAAGAAAACAGAGTTTTATTAGATGTTTTATTTATTTGTGCCTAGATTGTCTATGATCATTTTTAATTTGTAACTACATTAACATTAAATATGATCTTTTTACTGTCCATGCTAACTACAAACACTTCACACTGTGTCTTGTACTGATCACCCTTTCTACACTTGTACTAACAAATTTCAAGACCAATAACTTTTCAAAAACAAGACAATAATTCTTATAAATATTTATACCATGGTATTTTTTTGGCTGCTTTATATTATATTTTTAAAAAGAAGAAATCCTTTGTCAAAACAGATTTGAGAAAAAAAATTGTTTGAATTTTGACAGTTGAAAGAAAATATTTTTATCCAAATAAAAGCTTGCAAAAAGTAAAAATTAAGCTTCCCTCAATACTTCATAGAATCACAGTGTTGGTTTGTTGATGGACAGTAAAATGAAATGGCCACACCAACACATATAGAGTGTGAATTAAGTGTGTGTTTAAGGTGGCTTAGTTCACACCAAAGATTTTGCAGCAGTTTGTCAATCAAATAAGGTGATGGTGTCAGATTCACATGCTTATATCCCTTATATATAAATCTAAAAAGCTTAAGATTAATTAGTTTGTACTGATGTTAAGTATGTGATAGGAAATATACCTAATACATCGCTGAAACTAAATTTAGCCCAGTTCTTATTTGGTACTTGACATTCTTGTCTGATTGAGTATTTGTTGCATATTTATATTTTTTACACATTATTTAACCAATGCTTCATCAGTCTGATGAACTTTGGCTTTGTTTTAATCTTGCATAAAATTGGTCATTTAACATACCAGAGTTTCAGCCATGTATTGTTGTTCAGGTGAAAAAGATATAATAAAATTTTACCATGAAAGACAATTTTTCAGTGGAGTAAAAGTTCACTTGGCTACAGAATGATTTGACAGCAAAACGGTAAAATGTTTATAACTTTGTATATAACTGTTATGTGATCTCTACACTTCAATTCCAACTTTTTGTTTAGAAGAAATCCAGTTAGATCCCATATCTTACAAAACTCTTTAACACATTTCTTAAATAATGATACAAAAATAACTCTGTGGAAAAAAATATTAATATGTAGTGATCACAGGAATTCTTGCATGAAAAAGGAATATACATCTCTTCTTAAAATATATTCTTCTGTCAGCAGTAGATATAATATGTGTGAAGCTATGTAAAATATAGTGCTTTCCTTCAGTTTCAGTTGTTCAACATTTTTAAGTCCTGTTTCATTTAACAATTTCAAAACGTTTTTGTAAATTATAACTGATATGAGCTCGAAATGCTTGAATTTCATTTAAAATCACACACATGGATGAAACATGTCTATTTGCTAAAATACAAGTGTAAAATATTTTTCTTCAATGTGTTTGATAGTATACTGCAGGGATACCAACTGTCACTGGCTTTAAGTGACCACTAAGCTTTTTCTTTAAAGGTAAAAATGTTGAAGGATTTTTCTGAACCACTCTTTCATATGGTAAAAACCAAAAATATTTTGTGGAAAGTGAAAACATAAAATCTCCATGAATATTACATACATACTGGACTGTAATATTTTACAATACTTTCATAATATACTGTACAGTTCTCTGCTGTCTCTTTGCTTTTAGATAAAGCTTGGGCTGTTGTGCAAAATTTATTATTTTAACATTTTTTACATAACTACAAAGTTTTGAAAGAGAAAGAAAATTACCTCAGTAAGCAAGTCTGTGAACAATATATGCTTCAAATGTCATGGTTCATTGTTCTTAAAAATTTAATAATTAAGAAAATGTAATTTGATTTCCAGCATATATGCCTTTATAGGCATTGCTTAGTTACAAGTCCATTTTGTACATTCTCGTGTAATTCCAACATCAAACTTTTGTTATTGAAGAAATGTGTATACCACTAAAACTGCAATTACCAAATATTGTGTCATAGAATGAAATTAAATATATTTTGTATTATTGTGGCTTAAGAATCTCCACAGTTCTTCAGTTTGAAAAAAGCATTAGCCTAATTACATTCCTAACTACACTACTTAACAAGTAATATGGGTATGGCTTTAGCAAAGCAAAAGATTGAAGACCTCCAAACAGTTAAGACATTTTCATCTCGCATTAAAGAAGCAAATAAGCTGAAGGCTTGTGGTAGATTTTTAAGAGATTATTATTGTAATTCATTGTAAACTGTCCTTGTTACATTCCAAATGTCTTGATGAAAATATTGTATTGAGGGTACTTTTTGCAATAATTGATGGAAGAAAATATTGTGAAAAGATCTTTTATAAATTAAAATGTGAAAATTGCATGGTGTGTTTCCTGATTTCTTTGCCAGTCAAATAATAGAATTAGTAGTCCAATGAATATAAATCTATTTGTAGTTTTGTATGCATGTTTTAGTATATACAAGAATAATTATGAAAACAAATTAACACTTTGAAGAACCAGAAATAATTTGATACATACTAACTTGCATCAATGACAGATAAGTTAATGATACAAATCATAATAAGGAAAATAGTTCAGTAACTAATGCAGATTTAACAAGCATCTATTTCATTTATAATGCATTTCTAATCATTATGGAATGGTTTTAGATTTTGCATGTGTGTGTGTGTTTGTTTGTGCATGCTTTTTTCTAGCATTCTAATGAACTTTCCTGTATTGATATGTTGAACATAAGGTCTCTTTCTCTGTATTTTGTATTTATATGTACAGTTCAGTCTGTGTGGGCGAGATATATATATGTACATAATACTAACCTTTGTATGTCCTATGGAATTGCATTGCAGTTCGTGGAAAGGATATTATCTAAATAGTAAAGGTTAAGTAACAGAAAATGTTTTTTTTGTATGTTTTTGAAAATTTAAAAGGAAATTTTCAATTCAATATTTTATAAAATCGTAGAACTAAAATCCTTTCAAAGAAAGCTAGGATAGGTAGCATGACATTCTTTCATTATGATGAATCCTAGCCCTTGTAATTCTAGCATGATATTGTTTTTATAATGATATATAATGAACATGGACCTTGATGCAAAAATTTTAAGCCAATCAGGTCTCATCATTTTGCCAGCTTTGCCCATAGTAGCAAAGGTAGCACAGCACAAAAGATTGTAAAAAGTTGTGAACACCATCTTTGAAATATGGTATCATAATTTTTCAAGATATAAAGAGGTCCCAAAGGTGTACTAAAGTAGTAAAAAATTTCACATTCAAGAATGATTTATATAACAATATGAATAAATGGAGATCGTATTCTACAAATATGAGATCATGGTTTTTAGCATATGCTTTCTTCTGACAGTGTAATAAAAAAAATTGTTTTACATAAACTGAAAGTTGTGTTTTTTGTTTGAAAGATTGGAGAGAACATTGTACACAATGTTTGTCATCAAATATTGATAATTTTATGGATGTTGGGTATATTATTTTTTCACTATGCTATCACATACTAGCTTATTTTACCCGATGCTAGGAAGTAGGGCAAGGTATAGTGTTTTTGACCAGAAAGTCCATCAGTCAGTACCATGTTGCCTAAGTAGTGCTTTCATTTATAATCAGATTTTTTTATGGTAGTTTTCTAGTACCAGTACTCAGATGGATAACAGCCAATTTTGAAAACTCATTTTCAGAAAAAACTTTTTTAATACTTTCCAGCAGGAAGCATGGGGCTTACAATTGGTAATTCATTTATCTTTGTATCTTAAAAATAACCAAGACTAGTATTTCTAAAGATGGATCTTGCAAAACTTCAGTGTTTGTGTTGTGCTACCTTAATCCTATAAAAATGAAATGTGGACATTATATGGAAAATAACTGCAATGTATCTGAAACAAAAACAAAAAAATTAAAAAGATGTAGACATTTTTTTTGCCCACCTATCAAAGGTATCACAGTGTATTAGTATATATACATCACTACTAGATGTTTTACTTAACACTATTGGGTCCATACAATCAAGGACAAAGATCACAGACCTCAGCTGTTCACCTTCCATTCTCAATATTTTCATAACTTGGAATGGTAAGTAATAGCTTCATGAAATGTTGAGACAGTTTATATCTATACTAAAAGACAGGCGTGGATCCAGACGGGGGTTCCGGGAGTTGGAACTCCCCATTTGTTGGAAAAATTTTCAAAAAAAGGTTAAAAATTGAAAATTTGAAACTGCAACCCCCCTTTTCTGTAGTATATTTATACAGTGGAACCCCCTTTTTAAAAATTTCTGGATCAGCCCCTGAAAGACCTGTCACTTAGAAAGCTAGGATCTGTAATATTCACATCTAGGTTACAGATTTTGGTGTGAGGGTTTAGTCGGCATATATAAAATTCAAAAGATGAAGCTGCTTGTATGTAATTGTTGGACATTTAATGATCACTACATCATCCTTGGATTTAGGCTTATTGTTAATGACATATAAATAAAGTGTAGTCCTACAG
>JAOXYI010000006.1:1246248-1258515 GCA_028566495.1 Lithophaga antillarum
TTGACAGATCCTAATTAAAACATATTACTGGGGAAGATTTTGAAATATATTGCATAAGTTATCTCCCCCTGGCCTGTCATTTTTGGGACATAATATCAGTAACCATTTCATCACGTTGCAGAATATTCACACGTAAATCATGGATGTAGAAAGTACAAAGAAAGCACCGTAGAAACATGTTTTTGTTGGTATGGACTATTAATTGAAGATTATATAGGATAGTTAGCTGTTATTTTTTGGATCTAAATAGAGCTTTGAATTAACTTAAATTCTTATTTAATACCATTTAATCAAGTAGAAAATATGGTAGGTGGTTTAGCCAAGTTAATTGGTACAAAATGACCACTGGGCACTTTTTACCATTGAATTTTACAAAAAGGTTTAAATTTCTTAATTCAGTTTTAAAAAATTTAGTTGACACTTTCAGATGATCTTATCTTACAAAGAATGTGAAACAACACAAATGTCCACAGACAAAATAAAGAGGCTAAACTTAAATGGGACATGGTAATCTTGCATAAATGAAAAGAATCAGGAACTCAAAATTGGCCAAAATTATAGTGTTTAGCAGTTATCACCAGGATTTGAGAAATATTTGAATCAGGAGAAATTTGTATGAATAGGAATAAAAGAGTTTAAGTTTTGCTTTCAGATGTTATTGTCTGATAAAAATAATGGTGACAAAATTGTATGTTGAAATGGGTTTCTGTGATCCTAGGAGGCTACCTGCTGTCAGTGTATAGATTGATTTAAAATGTGATAATGATTTGGGAGGAATTTACTCAGCTTGGGTTTTGCTTGTAAAATTGTAAGGGAATCTTCTGGTAACAATGACAAAAACAATTCTTTTTTAGACTTTTCTTCATTTTAATAGGATGTAAAATTTGATAAAAAAAAACTGTATGGCCAAGTGTTCATCTTATAGAACACAGAGTGAGAAAAAAGGTGTTGTAAAGTTTCTGTATTGGCAGTGGGGTTAGTGCTGATTAGCTGAGGGGAAAGAGTGTATGTACTTATATTTAAATTTATGTTCTTAGTCTGGAGAAACATGCACGTATTATGTAATTGTTTTCCTGCTATTCTCTAAATGGGCTTAGTCTGAAGATTGCATAATGCGGTAAGAATTGTTGAAGTAAAATCGAAGTAAGATCTATAATATCCAGCTGGGGCTTGTAAACATTAATAGACAAGTTATGAACTAGATAACCCAAAAATCAATTATGTCTTCAGGTTATGACAATTTGATTGAGATAATTCCTATCATCTCAAAGCAAACTGTCAAAAATTTTGTTATGTCCTCCCGTCACAGGGTGAATTGACATATTTAGATATTCTTGACTAGAGGAAAAATACTCTGGGACTGGAAGAACTGCTCATCTTGGTTTAGACTTAAAAAAACAGAACATTTTCCCGAGTCAAGGGTTTCTGATTCCACTTCGTTCCCCCACAAACCCTTGACAGAATAGGGTTGTAAATTCAAGGCTCATGTGAACCAATCAGAAATTCAGATTCCATAGCAGTTTTTGTATCTGACATTTTTATTTGCCACCATTGTAATGTTGGAAAGTAACACACAAAACAAATAGGACCACTAGCAAAAAACTGGCATTTTATGTATCTAATCTGTCAAGGGTTTGTTGGGAATGAAATGGACTCAGAAAACCTTGACTTGGGAAGATGAAAAACAAATGAAAAGCACATTAACTTCACAGTTGAAGGATATTTATGCAAATATACATTAGACAATTTCCTATGAAGTACAAAGCAAAAACAAGGGCTCAGACAGCTGTTCTATATTTGAAAGTCATCCTAAATCCTTCAACAATGAGCATGAACTCATATTAACTCAACAATCCAAATTAACACCAAAACGAGAATCTACAACTCAAACACACAAGACAAAAGACACATGACCAATGAAAATCCAGATTCTTGCTTGTAACTGACAGGGATAGAAACCCTTCCATCTTAAGGTCTGGATTTATAGGGTTAGTTTAGGGATGTACATTTTATCACATTGTGCTGTGCAGAGGACTTACCTATTACCAAAGGTTGCGAGGTAGCACGTAACTTCAGGCAAAGATGTTCTTGACTAAAACTGAATGTGAATAAGTTTACAAGTTAACTTGCTGAAAGGTGTTTTTGTTTTCTGGGCCCTGCTGTTCCTGTTATCCCTATGGAGGCAGTGTTAAATATACACACAGCACAATTTTCCAAGAAAATGAAAATCTACACAAAAAACAAGACAATGCAAACAGATAAAAAAAAAAAAAGACATCAAAAACAGGATAACTGCCATAAAAATGTGAGTGTTATCAGGTGGAAAGGCAAGCTATTAAAAAGTGTGTGAAAAAAAAGGTATAGTCAGGCTTCATTGTATTTCATTCCCATTAAATGACAGATTCATATGCATTTTACAAAAAAAAAAAAAAAGAAAAAAAAAGAATAAATACAGCTGCCTAACTTTAAAGCAGCTCTTTAACTACACTGGAATCTTAGTTAGCTTGAAACTAGAATGAGATTTTGTTTTGATTCTAGAACAAATAGATTCCCACTAGTTTGTACCGTTCTGTTGCCAGATATACACAAAACATAGTGAGTGCTGTCTCTGAGAAATATTTGAACTGACCTACGTTTGTGTGTTTGTAGCTTATTACAAAGAGTTGCCAGCCCCCAACAATTACTGGTCAACAATCTTTGTTGACAATGACAGTTGTTTAAATTTACTTTATCATTTGTTTACAAATAATTAATCAATGGGAGCTGGAGTGTAAGTCATGATCCCATTGTGAAAATTTTTTCCTGCCTAGTAACTGACCAATCAGAAAGTGGACATTGACAGCAGATGTATCAGCGACAGAACATACAGTATTAATTTATTTGTAAATATAAATGTTAATCCAGTAGGAGATACGAAAACAATAGTTTAGATTAAAAATATCGAAGCTAGAGGATTATGAATTGTAAAGAGATATCAGCATAATAGAATATACACTGGGGGTTCATAAAATAATGGACTTCCAAGTCATTTGGTAAAGATAAATCCTGATTCCATGTTTACATACCTGTCTTGAGACCAAAGAAAAATTCCCTGATTTCTCAATTCAGTTTTGACCTGAAAAATGATGTAGGAAAACTGCAGGTGATTTTAGATATTAATTTTTTCATCTAAAATACTATCTTTAGCAGTTCTAGGGCAGTTAACAAATTTCAATGTTGAAAAGATAACAAAATGCTTTGGAAGATTATAATGATGTAGGGATTGGGTGTTCTTGAGGAGATTGGAAACATCTTCATGTGGTGGCTTCAAATATTTTTTTGATTGAAATTGGTAAACTTTGCAAAAAATGACCAAATTTGAATACATTTTGTGTAAGCACATGTGATGCTTCTATGAAGTAGCTAAAAGAAATATTGCTGTATTTTGAAAGCATCGATTTCATATCAAAAACCTTTTCATGAGTAAGAAAAATTTCTTTACTTTAAAAAGAGAAAAATATTGATATTTCTTTAATATAAGATTGAAGATGACATTTGACCTCATCAAAGGGATATTTATTTTAAAGTAAACTGTCTTTATTTACAGAGACAACTTTCAGGGGATATAACTCTTCATTTCAACTACACTTGAAATTGTTGTATATTATCTGACGAAAGTCTAATAAATACTTGGTGTCATTCTTTTATCGTAATAGAACTGTCAACATAGGAACAATATTTTGTTCTTCAGTTAAACAAACTTTCAAAACATTTTTATCAATACCGTATATAATCTTGATATATATGAAGATTAAAGAAATAGTCTATGTACCTTTGTAGGGGGTCGTTAAAATTGTGTCGTAAGTCTTTGTGTATTGATCATATATCTTTTTTTCCAATCAAGGTATTGAGCATGTTTTATGAAAAGTGAAGTATTGCTATAATAATATTTGTCAACATTTGAAATTTTACACTTGATGAAAAGTTCGTCATGGAGAAGATGTAAATAAAACGGCTTTAGCCTGAAATAAACATTTTATATGGAGAGCTTAAGGTCTGGTTCTATGCTGCTAACCTAGTCTTGTCACTGCAATAAAATGTTTTGCAGGATTTGCCCTTCTTTTCCCATATGAAGTCTTTGTTTATCTTTGCTATGATGTATGTTGCTGATAAATTATTGAACACAAACCAATCAAAAATTGTCGTCTATGGGTCATTCTTTAATCCTGTGTTTAAGGTTGCAGAGGGCTCTTTTTACAGATACAGGGTAAGCATTTGGAAGTGGCCACATGACTTCAAGAGGTTACAGTATGACTTTACGTTAAGAATGACTTCCATCTTTTCCAGTAATAACTCATAGAAGTGACCTTGAACATATCCTATTGAGTTTTTAACATGACCTGGGGATCTTGGGGGTGAAGAGGGGTGGGATGGAGGGAAGCCTACTATAGCCCCATTTTGATTCCAGTTTGAATGAGTTTTTGCAAATCAGGAACAACTGAAATAATATGGCAGTTTGTTTTCTGCTTCCTGTTGGAAAGAAATTAAATTATGTTCAATGATTTTTTATGTCAGCCAGTTTTAATAATGTAGGAAGATGGAAAAACGTTTGAGCCTCAGGAAGTACCTGTTGTAAATTTCTCAGAAAAGGTACACACCTATTGCCACTGCTACCTATATGGAGCTCCACCTCAAAACCCAATAACGTTGAGAGGGAAATGTAGTATACAGAGGGGTATGACAACTGTCTCAGACCACTTGTCAGCGAAGATTGAATGTCTACTAGTTATCAGCATGTGTTTGATATGATGATTGATTGATTGAATATTTGTTTTTACGCCACTTTCAGTGATTTTTCAGCTATATCGTGGCATCCAGTTTTTATATGGGGAGGAAGCTGGAGCACCCAATGAGGACCCCCGACTTTCGGCAGGAAAACTGGCAATCCTTGTCAGTTAAAATTGGAGTCGAGCACACCTCGCTACTAGCAAGACTCAGACTCACAACCCCAGTGTTGACATGCCGGTGATCAATAGCAGATATGACTAACTACCTGGACCACTCGGCCACCGAGGCTGACTAACTACCTAGACCACTCGACCACTGAGGCCCCTGTTTAATATGATGAATAAATCTGAATGCGAAGCTTGCTAGCGATTGATACTACACTGAAATATCAGATTGTCTTCATAAATGTTTTATAATGGTTACAGATTTCCTCAGTTTGTTTAGCAATTTCGTGTTTTCAGTTGCTGCATATTTTATGATGTAAGTTTCCGTATTTAGGTCAATACTGTATTGAGATGAATGATAAATTGTAATTCAATCTTTCTACCGTTCACTGGAAAATGATCAGAGGTATCTTCATCGGCAGTGTGAAAAATCTATCAATTTTATGGTATATATCTGTTTGTGAATATGGCACTTATTGTTGGTTGGTATTGATGAAGTTTTCCAGCATAATGAAACAGTTGGTATAAATTTGTATCCCATGTCACTCTTTCTTGAGGGGAATGGTCTGTCCACATGCTTGCCCGATTAATACCGTCTCCCTTTTCATAGGGTTTGAATGTTAAATGGTGGAAATTAACAGTATAAAATGTAGAGACACACATTTTCAGGATTTCTTTCAGACCCATTGACTTTTTGCACTAGGTTATGACTTTTTGTCAGTGAGGGATATGAATGTTTAGAGTATGATTAATTTTCTTTTCTGGACATATAGAGGGAATTAGTTTTTGCATGGTTCTCATTCGTAGTTGGTATTGAGGCTGATATAACCATTCACTACATGTTTAATATAGAAATAAAAAGAAAGATGCAATGTCCTTAAATATAAATCACACAGTGTAGTATGTGTTACAAGGTTATGTGGTGTTAAATAGATTTATTTCGCATGGTTTCATCTTCCCTCTATAGACCAAATAACCTTCAATATCAATACTACAAATTTTAATTTACCCGTTAAAACCTCGGTACAATGGTTATACAAATGTAGTACACAATGGACTCGGGATAACTTTACTAGATCTAAGGTGGGGCCCTGATACAGTATAGGCATGATCTGACATTTTTCATTAAATGTTTGGATTAAACCGTTTCTATCTGCTTAGGGTTGATTTAATTCGTGAAATCCCTACATCAACTGTCGAGTTCAAGTTTTATTGAAATCTTTGTTTTGATTAAACTTCCGACGTTTGACATATGTCACATGATAATTTATGATTGTTTAAGATATTTTGTTGGTAAAGCAACACTTACGGTACTGTTACATTTATTTAAGGTATTTTGTGGTTAAACTATCACATTTAACACTTTTTGGTACAGTTAAAAATTACAAGGCCATTCATTTAGGAACCTTTGACACCTTCAGTACAATAGAGTTACCTTTAAATCAAGGTTACATACTTTAACCTTTGACCTTAGTGTGAATATTTTGAAGTGTGGTCATTATTCAACACATAAAAAGTGGGCATAAATATTCATTGTGTGTCTTGTTGTATTATTAATGAGCATTAGGGAATTAAAAATTTTAATGTCAATCATTGGTAGTTTAGAAGGATCGATGTAAATATGGTACATCAAATAAGCTCTATGTTAGACTACAATTTTTTTGTTTGCTGTTTCCCTTCTATTAGGTTTTGCAGTGGGGAGATTATTACATGATTTGTTATTTTCTTTAAACCACAGAAAAACACTTTTGTAAGAGAAAAATCTGCTTGAAGTGTAAAAAAATATGTAGGCTTGGTTTAAAGCAGAGGTCATTTCTGAAGGGTCCTGATAATAAGACTTTCTTAATTATATGTTTTTGGTTTTTTTTTTGAAAATCAGAACAACATGGAGTAATGCCAATCCCAAGGCCATTTCAGGGGGGTCTGGTGACTAAGTCTCAATATCGAGCCAATATAAATATATAATTTTGTGTGCAGAAAATATTGGGACCAAACCCCAGCTTTTCAAAAATTGTGGACGTTCTGCCTGTATGTAAATTTTGTGTACTGTCACAATAATTTAAATGCAGGTGGTTAGTTTTAGTGGAATGAGAATACAAAAAAGATTCTGTACAAGGGGACCTCAGAATGGCTGAATGGTGATAGTCACAGACTCAGGACCACCAGCCTAACAGAGCTGTTATGGGTTTATGCCCCACTTGCTCCAATTCATGTGTTAAAGTTTTCTACCCAAGTTCGGGGATTTCACTGGCCAGCTGAATATACTCTCCCAGTAAGTCCTGTAGTCACGATAAATAGATGAAAAATTGCTGAAAGTGACGATAAATCCTAAAACCCAATGAACCCACTATACAAGGGGATAATTTCTTACTATCTTTATTTTGCAATCGAGATATTTGTGAAATGTCTGTGATTTTCAAGCTGTGAAAAAACAAAGAAAGAGAAAACAACTACATTTCAACATCACCACATACAAAATTATAACAGTTTATTTATGTTATCGTTTAATGATTGTTGCTACAAAAGTAGTGGAGATTAACCACTTCTGTTTCCTGATTTATTTTCTTTTCTTATTTTTTGTCGGTCTTAGAGAAATACATTGTTAATAAAGGTTAAAATATTGTGATGCCTATCAATATAATACCTTGTTGGCATTATGATCGTTTTGTACCAGTTTGTGTAACAAGGAATATAAAACATGTCAGTTTTAGAGAAAGAAGTTTTATCGAACATTGTCCTTGCTGTGAAAGGCAATATTTTCGTCACTTGGTTCAATATGATGTATGGTTGTAAATATGCTGTTTAGCTAATATATAGACACCGTGTCTACATAAATTGTGCATTGTTAAGAAACAATGTGATAAAAGATTTTCATTTAGATCACTTTTGGTTTTATGCATGGTCCTTTTGTTGTTGGGCGATGAAGAAAAACAGTTTAACACTTTCGATTTTCAGCCATATTATTATGTTTACGTGTTGGAGTCGAAAAGGAAAATCAAACGAGATCATCTTTCGCTTGACCTCATATTTACGTTCATATTTATGAAAGACTACGTAGCGTAAGAAGATAAGATATAGATCACTGATCTGTTGTCGTATTGTGATCATTGTTCGTGTGTAGATCGTGTAAAATTGATATGTCTTCATTTCTCAATAGCGTTCACTTTTAAGTATTTTTATAATACTATCCACGTGATTATATACTATAAACTGGAAAGACATACAGCATTTTTTTGGCTGATTATGTCTTTGGTTTAATGGATTTTACTTTTATAACTCTAGTTTTATGTCGTCTGGGGTTGGAAGTGGCGATACCCGATCTCCGCATAAAGCTATCAATTAGCATAACAAATGTGTAAAACCCAGTGAAATTAAAAGGACAAAAATATGTTCGTTTGTTATTAAAAGTCATTTTAGTCATGGTACTAATTAGTAGTGTTAAATATGTGTAATTAACAAAAATATCCTTGGTTAAATCAGTTAGGGTTCAAAATTGTAATGGTATTTCAAAATTTGAATTAAAATGTATTTTAATTGGGTGTCACAAAGGAACACAAATTTAGAAAGTTTTTTAAATGAGGAGATATAATCAGATTTATGATGAAAATGTAAAAATTATAGCCATTATTTTGCCCCCTTCGAAGTTTAAAATTGTTAATTAATGGCCTGTAATGTATTTTGTGGTCAACTCTTTTTGAAGAGTAGATGAGTTGTTACAATGCTATCAATGTTTAAAATTGTCTTGTGCATATGCCATGGAATGACAGGAATTACAGAAAGGTAACCACACAAATTTTTATGAAAAATATATGTTTTCCCCTTAAAAATCCCATATAATAAATTTTAAAAAAAAATATGAAAACTCTGACTTTGGTCATGAAGTTTGGAAAAAAGTATGCCAAAACATAGCTGAAATAGACTATGAAGACTGGATCACAGGCAGCATATGAAGAGCACAATTTATAATTATAATGTTTCTATGCTTTTGATTTATATCTTCAAGGCCTCGGTGGTCAAGTGGTCTAGGTAGTTAGTCATATCTACTATTGACCACCAGCGTGTCAGCACTGGGATTGTGAGTTTGAGCCTTGCTTGTGGCGAGGTGTGTTTAACTCCAACCTTAATTGATGAGGATTGCCAGTTTTCCCTCCGAAGGTCGGGGGTTCTCACCGGGTACTCTGGCTTCCTCCCCTAATAAAAATTGAATGCTGCGATATAGCTGAAAAATTGCTGAAAGTGGCATAAAAGCACCATTAAATCAATCAGTCAATCAAGGCTTTGGGTAGACATCAGAAGTTTCAACTGGACATAGACCTGTACATGGTCTTGCAGATTTTCTCACACTTCGAACAGATCGAGATATGAGATCAGCTTATATCTCACACCCTTTCCTTAGCATTTCAGGATAAATCATGAGAGAAATGCATGGGCAAGACAGATTTATCTTACATCCTTGATCTAAGATAATTTCAAGTCTCAAACTTTGCAAGCCTCAGTTGAGACAAAAATGATCTTAGACCTCGGATGTGAGATAAATTCATCTTGCCCTGACAAGGGTGAAAGAATTGCACCACTGGTCATGATAATTTTCAGATCTCAAACTTGGCAAGGTTTGATTATCAATATGATGATTACAAGGGAATCTATATGTGAATGATGCCATTCTTTCCATTTGTCTCTGAAACACAGTCATATGACCATTCTGATGTCATGTGATCTTTTCCCTCTGACTGAAGTCATTGTGTATATTAGAATCTTAGTTATTTTATTGTATTCTGTACAAGTGATTGAATGCATTATTTCTTATGTTTTAGGCATACCTAAGGGAAGGAGTAGCACTACAACAGTTAGGACAACATGGCGACGCCCTGGCTGCATTTGCTGTGGGACTGTCACAGGATTCCTCCAATAGTAATCTTCTTTCTGGACTTGTGGATTCCTCCTTGAAATCACCTTTAAAAGGTATAGAACACATTTCAGTAGTACACACTCTTTCATAAAAACTGCATTCCTGCAATTTTTGGATTGCAAAATGATTTACATACACATAAAGTGACGTTGGAGAACATCACTTGCAATTATGATGTCAGGAGTGTATTTTTTGTAAGCTTAATAGAAATTTCTTACAGAAGAATGAATAAGGCTAAAAATAAACACAGCCCCCAGAGGGTTTCGTCACAGACATATCAGCCATATCCAAGTTCTTGAGCATTTTCACTTGTTGAAAGAAATTACATTTTTGTCATTATTTTAGAATTAAAGTTTTATTAGGGATTTTTATATTGTTTTTATTTTAGGTTGTTTTTCTTATGTTTATGGTCAGCCTAATCACTACTGGAATTCTAAAATATATTAAGAAGTATATTATTTAACATGCAACTTTTGCTTATATTTTTTTTCAGAGAAATTGGGTCCAACATTTCAGCAACTGCAGAAGTTAAAGTTACACCAAAGTCCATTTGTAATCATCTCTGTGATTGGTCAGGAGCTGTTAGCAGCTGGTCTCTATGGCTCCTCCATCAACATGCTTGAAGCTGCGCTTCAGATTGGAACCTGCAGTTTGAAGTTACGAGGCTCTGTATTTTCAGCTCTCAGTAGTGCACACTGGGGACTTGGCAACATTGACAAGGCTATTTCATACATGCAGCATGACTTGTCTGTTGCCAAATCTCTTGGTAGGTTATATAAAGTGCTTTTTTTCATTTTAAAATACATGTTTCAAATGGAATAGAAATCAGAAGTTTTTATATCAAATCAGCCTTGAGTATTCAAGTTAACTTACACTTAATATTACAATAAAGGGCTGCAAGTTCACTTTGAATTACTGTATGTAAACAACTGAATGTAGTTAAACAATTTCATGAAACAAACCTTACAAATGCAATACAAAGTACAAATGAAATGTTAGAGTCAGAAAGAGTCAGGTCCAGATTGAAAGAATGAAAAATACCCCATCCTGAAAAAAAAAATGAAAGTACCATAGGACAACAAGAAATAATCATGTTTTCAAAACTATAAAATATGTAAGAAATGGATTAGATTATCCATATTAATTACTTGATAGATCAGGAACATTTTTAAAGATAATAAAAAGCAACAAGATCTGAGCCAGTTGGTTATTGCTTTGTTTCCTGCTGGGTGGTAATTGTTAGCACTTCAACAGGTATTGTTAGCTAATAAGATCCAAATAGTGGTATGAAGCTTTGAGGAGAATAAAGATTTTCTACAAGTCTGACATTGGCTGATCTGTCATAGATTTACAGCGTTTGGCCCCTTTTCTGTCTAGATTGTATGCATACTCATCAGTTGACTACTTTTAAAATTGATCACTGCATTTTGAAGTGGACAAATACAGAAAACATGCTTCTAGGTGGGCAAGGAGTTTAAGGATTATTTTTCAGAATTCTTTAAGACTTTTAAAAATAATACTTAAAAACAATATTTCTTCAGCTTTGAAATCTAGAATTTATAAAACTTGACATATATTCAAAACATTGAAAAGATTATGAAATGGCAGCCATCTTTAAATTACCTTTTCAGGGGAGATAATACATTCTGAAAACAAAATTGTGCATGATAAATGAGATTAGTGAAATTCTGAGACACAAAATCAAACAAGCAAGCAAAAGTTCTAACTGACATCAAAACTTTCTCCTCAGGCTGAAGTTTTAAACTTTACTTGTCCAAACAAATACAAAATCATTGTGAAAATAAGAAAAGCCGAAACTCCAGTAACTGTCACTGAATAAATAAAGGGTGGGAAAAGTTTGGAATTATAGTGATATAAAATTGATTTCTTTTGATGGGATGTATTCAGTTATATACTTAAATGATTAAATGACTTGTTAGATTTGTACATTAAGAAATTTAATTTACCGAACATATATAAACGTAGTCATTTAAATGTGAAAACATCTTGGAACCCTGTGGTACTAGAGGGTGTTGGTGAATGTCAGTGACAATGAAAAAGTTATGATACCAAATTTTACAATTATTTTAAGAATTTTACCTTAAAAGGTTAAGGTCATAAAACAGTGTTAAAATGCTAATAAAATGTTTCTATTTAACAATAAAAAGTCCATTAAATGTATTATCTTAGATAATAAAGATTTGCTATCAGGACAAGTTTTAACAAAGACAAGTGAAAGCTAGCTTAGTCCTTGGTCAAATACATAACCTGTAGCCTTACTTAATACACCTATCAACACTTTCTGATATTTGGATGAATTTTCCCCCCAAAACTGGATTCTGGTTTCCGGTTAAACATCACAGGCACATGGTCAGTTCACTGGCTCTTAAAATGTAAACTATATGGTATCTTTGTAAATAGTTCAAA
>JAOXYI010000007.1:0-10185 GCA_028566495.1 Lithophaga antillarum
TGTTTTTCCCATAGGGTCCTGTGTTAAACTATGTCTTGCGGTGGCAGCCATCTTGGATTTCTGATCGGCATGAAAATCACAAATTTGGTAGAGGACCATCCAGTGATCATTCATGAACAGTTTCGGTTTAATTGTCTCAGTTGTTTATGAGAAGAAGATCTTTGATTGTTTTTCCCATAGGGTTCTATGTTAAACTATGTTCTGCAGTGGCGGCCATCTTGGATTTCCAATCGGCATGAAAATTACAAACTTGGTCGAGATAGGCAATCTATCCACTTTGGCAATCCGCCAATATTTTATCTTTGTAAGCCTAGGGAAGGAATCGCACCTTCATACCTTAACAAAGACCTTTATTACATCTCTTTTAATTGAGTAAAAATAATGCACCTTGTAATGGTGTTTACTAACACATACATGACATAAGGCCAAACAAAAATGTGTGTTTAGGGTTTCCCCTGCAGGAAAATAGGGTAGTAGGTAGGCAGGATTTCTTTTTTATTTTGGTTTAGGTTGTGGATAGACACAGATAAAAAAGTATGCAACCCTCTTCACTCCTTAGGTTTGATCTGAGGGGCATAAAAATCTGTTGAAAGTTAAAAACTAGACCTGCCATGAGCTTTAATTACTGACTTGCAGAGAACCAAAATAAAGGATCTGGTTGTGTGTTGTATGTTTAACATCCAGTGGCAAATATTATATGCATGTTTAATGTCCAGTAGCAAATATTTCATACATGTTCAGGATGATAAGGATCTACAGAATTTACCTGTTAACATTTTCTTTTTCATTGTTTTCTTCCTCTGTTTATTTGATTTCGTACATTTCATTTCTGACATTGATGATGTAGTTTACATTTATTTTGTAGATTTCTTTTCAATCATTTCATTGATGATATTGACAGTGACTACATCTTTTTTCATATATTTCATTGTTTTCTTTTCTTGACTGTTGACTCCCATTTTTTTTCAGATTTTACATTTTGGTTTGTTGATATTTTTACATTTTCATTTTTGGTTTGTTTTGTATTTTATTTTTCTTTCTTTGTTTTTTCCTTTGTTTTCGTTTTTATGCCCCGCCACGAAGTGGAAGGGGTATATAGATTTACCCTTGTCCGTCCGTCCATATGTCCGTGGGCTTTTAAATATAATGCCTAGACTCCCAAGGCCATGTTGACATTATGCATTTAAGCAAAACAATATTAATATTTTTGAGTGAATACAAATTCAGAATGCTCAATTAAGTGTCAAAATAGGTTGATTAATATTTTACTGTAAATGAATGATTGAATTTTGAGTCTGTTACCCCTTGTGAGTTTCGTCCCTTCTAAATGCCAAAAAAATAAAATATTGTTACATGTAGTTCATATACATCTGGGACTCATCAGTAGGCAATGCATATGAATTGCGAAAATGGGTATAGTACATGGCAATGAATGAAAATGAAAATAAAAGAGGGAATCTTGTGCACTGATTAAGGATTTTTGGCAAGTATTTTATCTATATTTGTCAAATCATTCGACAGACAAAATTGCCATGAGTTCATATGTATTATCAAGAAAGTTTTCAATTCAGATGTGTAAAAATGTTTCAGAGTTGTAAACTTTTTACACTACATGAGTTTATTTTGAATCAACTTGTAGATTTTGAATTATACTGACAGCAGTAGCAACTCCCGACTTAATTGTCAGCACTTGATCTTGGTTAAGTTTTGCGTTTAGGTCCATTTTTCAGAAAGCAGTGATGGTGTACCAATGATACTTCACCAGTATATTCCTCATATAGTACAACATTGATCAACAATATCTGAGTCAACTTGACCTACATTTCATGCTTGAGTGACTTTTATAAATTTTTGTGTCTAGGTCCATTTCTCAGAAACTTACGGTAATACATCAATGATTTTTCACTGTTGCGGTCTTTTATATTACAATGCTTTTCAGCAACATTTGGTATACTGTGACCTACATTTTATGCTCGATTGACTTTTGTTAAGTTTTGCGTTTAGATCAATTTCTCAGAAACCTATGGTAATATATCAATGATATTTCACCACTATAGTCTTCTTCTAGAGGACAGCACTGTTCAGTAATGTTTGTGGCACTGACCTACTTGAACGACTCTGGTTAAGTTTTGCGTTTGAGGCCATTTCTCAGAGACCTTTGATAATATATCAATGATATTTCACCACTGCAGTTGTCCTGTATAGTACACAGCTGTTCAGTGGCATTTAGCTCACTATGACCTACATTTTATGCTTGAGTGACTTTGGCTAAATTTTGCATTTGAGTTCATTTCTCAGAAACCAAAAGTAATATGTCAATGATATTTCACCGCTACAGTCCTTTTAGGTAGCAGAACATAGTTCAGCAATATATTTGTCAGCATGAACTACATTTCACACTTGAGTCAATATTGCTCAAACCTATATTTGACATTGACATTGTTGATAACGGCAGGACATCGTGTCTTATAGATACATTCTCTAGTTTAATTAAATATAATTACATTCATAATATTAACTTGCTCTTACCATTCAGAAATAATATGAACCTCATCTACAACAACTGCACAAACTCTCTCTTTATATACTTTGCTTCTAAGCATCTTTCCCATCTCTTTTTTATCTACTAAAGTCTCTGGATGGGCATACACTAGACAGAATTTTCCTTCTTTTACTTCATGTAAAGGGGCACTAGAAATGAGGATGTCAGTGGATGATCCAAATTCTGTGTCATTATCTTCATCTTTATTAGAACTGAAAAAAATCATTTGAATAACAAAATTTTCTCCAATAAGCCAACACATCTTGAAAAAAGTTTGGTTGCTGCTTCAAAGCAAAATGGACGAAAGGTCTGAATTTATAAAAAGCTATTTTCTGTATAATACGGTTATCTGTCTTTATGCTGTCATGTTGATGCCATCTTGGAAACAGGTCTACCTGTCTACACAGCATATAGTAATTTAATGCACAAACAAATAGTCTATTCAAAGACGATAGTTTTTTTTTAACAATCATTTTTTTACTGAAGCAATATTGTTTCCTGTTGTCGTATTTCTGAAGAAGAAGTTAAAAGAAATGTCTATTACTAATTAAAATTAAATCTTTATTTGTTTATTAATTTTGTTGAATATGTGTATTGCCTATTATTGAATTTCAAGTAGATTGGACTTTTACTTTTAGATCAGAAAAATGACGTGCAGTGTCAGAAGCAATTTTACAATATATGAATAGGCTACCAAAATATGTAAGATATATGAATAGGTACCCTTTTCTCCTGAGCAAAATATATGAATAATGTGGGTTAAAATTCAGTGCCGATATATGTGTTATTCTTTTAGAGCGTTTTTGTTAATAACTGTTATTGTTTTTCTTTTTTTAACTAATTACTACATTAATAGGGCTTGATTTCAAAATATATATTTAAATTGTTTGGCAAATGGCTATTACTCTGACAACACCATCTGAAAATTCACCAAAGTTACCATTTCATACATTTAAAACCCTTTTTACAACATGAAAGCCCTTAATAATATATAAAAAGAATAACAGGAATCAACAAAAATGTTGGACAGCACAACTGACCACCAAACAAGCCAACTTCTCCAAGAATATATGAACAAAGACAAACAATGAACACATAGTCCAGATAGCCTGACTTGTTACAGACAGAAAATCTTAAGCATGGTAATACATATATTGTAACTCTGGGGATGTGGAGGATGGATACCACTTTTTATTCCGCTGTAATTAATTCAGTGATGACCAAGACTGTTTCAAGAAATACTTGTAAGTTGTCCTAATTTTTAAAATCTCAATTTGAGAGACAAATTGACATGGTTAATTAACACAGAAAATAAAACAATCCTCATTGCTGTCAGTAGATTCATTTCACAAAATAGTAAATAGTTTCCTGTCTGCTTTATCCACGAGAAGGACTGTGTGAGACACTTTATTTATCATTTTAAACAAGTGTGGACACAGACTTTTCTTGTCTGGTGGGCTTATACATGTTATATGGACACATGTTTATACTGAAATAAAAAAAATAGTAGAAAATGAAAACCTATTTTTTTTGGAAGTTATTAAACACTGGCAATAAATAAAAATTCTAAGAATGAATTGTGAAGTACTGGAACATTATCATGACTGATGAGGTTGCATAGATATGTTGCATTTGGTATTTGATTGTCTTGTAGACAAAATGATGCCTAGACTCCTAAGGCCAAGCTGACATTCAAAGTAAAGTAAAATGAAGTTGATTTTGAAAAGTGAAATTTATGCAATAAAAATAGAAAAATTTTCAGTGAAAATATTTGGTAATGTTACTGGAATAAATTTAGCGTCTGTTTATTAGGCCAGAAACATATAATTTTAGAGATTGGCAACTCGTTAACTGTTCAGCTTGGTATTCAAAATATCACTCAGCCACTTGTTTACTTTTCAAACTGCTTTTTAACAGATATACAGATTTAACTGCATTAACTTTTTTTGTTGCTATGATATTTATCCATAGGTTTTGACAGTTTTTAGTAATATTTGCAAGAAGTTCAATATTATGACAATAACAGTGGAAAATAATTTAAAAAATATCTTCAAATTTAGCAATTTTCAAATTTTTAGGGACACTTGTTGCCTTTTGATACTCCTCCTTCATTTTTAAAGATATCAGAAAACAAATTATATACCTGTAAAGCAGAATAATGACAGAGTATAGTATAAATGGTTTGATTTCAATATATTTTGTAGTTTGTAATCAGCTATTAAACTTTGACAACATTTACTTTCCTTGAAATCTCTGGCCAGGAGATTTCGAGAAGTAACCAATCTCTGGTTTTATATGTCTCTGTTTAGGCCTTGTGCATTTCATCCCCTTTATAGTATTTTAAATGTGATCATATGCATGTGCTGTGGGACTCATCAGTAGGCTATGCATATGAGGTGACAGAAAGTAACTGTAATCTAAATGAAAAGAGCATTTCACATTATTTCTAATACATGTAATACTTGTCATTTGTATATGCCCCCTAGGGACCTAATTTGGATAAATAAAATATTGTATTGTACCTAGTAACTCCCACTTGACACGTTTTGCCACTTGTGCCATCAATGTTTAAAAAACAGGCAGATATCCCACGCTTCACCAACATCTGCACTTGGTCCTGCATTATTGAATTTAAAGGTGTCACTATCAAACATATCATCGGTTCCTGAAGACCATACTTCTTCTGGAATAAAAATGGCAAGAGCTGAAAAATCACGCTCTTGCCATACCCTGTTGGCAAAACGGTTAACGTATCATGTCCATTATATAGGGCTTGTAGTGTCTCCAACTGTTTTGATTTTAACTGAAAGTCTATTCCTAAGCAAACCTTAGAATAATTTAAATCAGCGAGAAAATTACTGGGCGCTGCCATGTTTATTAAATGCGGATGGAAAAATGAGCAAATCGTATTTCCGGCGAACAGAATGTATCATTGTGATGCATATTCATACATCAATCACAGCCGAGGTTAGAATGAAGCATAGCGGAGTTAGCCGAGGTTTGCCGATTGGGTATCCAATCAATATTTTCCATTTGTCTGAACTTTCTGACCTTCGAGAATAGGGGAGAGCAACACGAAACAAATATCATCTGTGACCATCTAAAAGCGGGATACGGATCCGGTTTCCTTTTCCGGAAAGGAGTAGGTGCAATATAACCCTTATATGGCTCCCCAAAGTGAAATGTACCTGATTATAACAACGCTTACGTTAAAGTTATCTTAAACTATGGCAAGTAAAAACTTCGTGTATGATACCAATTTAGGGGGGACTGACTGTCGGACTGATAGGTGCTGATAACAGTGTGGATCTGTCGGACGGAAATTGTCGACTTTAACCAATTTTAAATTATATATATTTTGGCCTGGAAAATATGGCACAAGTATATATGTCTCATTATTTTTTGATTTTGATTAAATCTCTTGTCTGTAATGGGAATCAAATATGTTAAATATAATAAACGGAAATTAGGCAGGGGCGTAATGTATAATGTTGTTATAATTTGTGCCCATTCCCATAGCTAACTGTAATTTTTTTGGCAATAGAAATAAAAGGGAAAAATAACACGTTTAATACCACTTTTTACGTGTAAATCTGACTGTTGCATTCGTCATTTGAAACAAAGTTACCAGAAAAATAAATTACATCGAATGCACCAAAATATCTAAGAAATGGGGTCTAATTCATGAAAAAGCTGTTTTTTCCTTAAAAAACGATTTGCCAATTGCTGGTTACTTCATATATTTTTGGTAATTTGACATTTCATGAATCTGTTACCACCGGTCATACTGGTTCCTGGTTTTATTGAGAGCAACGGAAGAGACGTAAATTTGGTCATGGATTTCTAAAATAATGTGACACAACTGATGTTTAATAAATGGTGTTTATTTGATGATATTGTATCAACAAATCAAAAATGTAATTAAAAAATTTGAAATACGTATGGAATCCGACTAATTAGCATACACTTTTCCATAGACTGACACGATAATGACCCAGTAATTTCCGTTCATGGCAATCGGAACCCTTCATGACCTTTCCTAATACCAATTACAATTTAAATACAAATCGATTCCGGATTAAGATTTGGACTGAAATTGGCAAATGGTCTATTGAGGGTACTGAACTGTTGCTTCCAAATACTCTTCCCTTTAACAGCCATATAACGTTTTTCATTTTGCTTATCTTTGAATTTTGAACACATTGATGATATTGTTATGAGACTAATACTGCCAAGCTGTCCATAAAAATCGGCGTCTTACCTTTGAATAAAGGACAAATTCTCCATATCGTTATGGGACTTAGACTAGCAAACTGTCCATAAGCAACCTCCAGAAAGAATAAAGGTAATCCACACAATGTCAGAAATATTACATAAGGTATAAGAAAAGCACCTGAAACGAAATATTGTGTCTTAAGCTGACAGACAACGTAATAAAATTTTTTTTTAGTCTATTTAGCATTCAGATCAAAGATATACAATGTAGAGTGAATAAAATAGTTTTCGAAACATTTTAAACAGGATGCCAGCCTGTAAGTAGACCTAAAATTACACCTACATATGTGTCTGTTGATCATTTACCATACCATTGCTACACTGAAACGCAATTCTTTTTTTCACACTTCTGAAGTGGTGTAGAATTGTTTTGACACCTATTGATTATTATTAGTAGTAGTAGTAGTATACATGTACTTAACATGCTAAAAACGTAAATTATATGTTTAAATAAGATTGATTTCCAAAATTTGTACATATTTGCTTTGTTTTTCTAACTTGTCGTTAAAAGTGCATTTAAACGTGCATTATCTCAATTTAATCACATATAATGGATACAATATTGTCAATGTCTGATAGTGGGTATGTAATATACATTTCATGTAGCACATGTTAATTTACACCCTACTCGTAGCTGAAATATCAATATTGTATTGATGTCATATAGCACAAGTGCTATACTTTTATATTATTTTGTTATTTAACATGTTCTAGTATAGAGCACAAGGCTCTTTTATAGTATGTTCTTGGTTTATTCTGTACCAGTCGCTGACGTCTTGTATGTGTTATACATGCTCGTGTTTGCAGGATTTATTATGTACGTGCACGATATACTACACTACTCCACCTTCAACGTGCTTACTAGTCCAGACTATAGTACTCACCTCCACCACTTTTGAAACAGAGATATGGAAATCTCCAAATGTTACCAAGGCCAACAGCATACCCAACTAACGATAGGAAGTAGTCAATTTTTCCAGACCAGTTCCCTCGTTCTTTGTTTTCGTCATTACTGTCAAATGTTGAGCGACTGTCAGAACAAGCCGATTCAGATGATTCGTAGACTTTCTGAAATTCATACCAAAATAATCACTTTTCACATCTAAAAACAGTAAAACTTCATCCGTTGCTAGGTGCGAGATCAGTTTATGTCGGACACCATCCACAGCAGAAGTGTTTTAAAAATATTTTATGTGTATGGAAAAATTTTAGTCACATTTCCCTGAGCAAGATCGGTTAATCTCCCAACTTGGGCTAAGATTATTTTCAAATTTAAATTGGCAAACCTCTTTTGAGAGATGGAAATAAATTTAACGCCCGAGTGCACGATGAATTCGTATCGCAGTGAGAAGGATGAAGGGTATCCAGCAGCAGTCTTGAATTGTTTCGTGCTTGATATTACAGAACAGATCTTACATTTTACCATGGAATTATCATTCAATGTACTAACATGATTTGGCAAACGGTATGCACAGACTGTTCAACATAGCCCTTCTCACCGACCCAAAATATTGTTCACAAATGCAATTCACTAAACGTCACCTTATCATATTCTACTTCTGTATTCAGTTTTCTTGCCCATGTTTAGTATTATGTAAGTTTACTTTTGAAATTGGAACCTGCGAAAAAAAGCGTAGACAGTATTGATTGATACATATTAAAATAATGAAAATAACTTCTGAAAAGTATCTTCTCGTCAACGGTCAATGAACATATATATAAAACAGTACGTCGCCTGCATTTCTTGTCGAATTAAACTTGAATTCAGCCTTGTTCAAAGTTTTTGTATTTCATATCCATATTGTTTGTATCCATGAGAAGAAGACAATAAGCCTAATTTATTAACGTAATTTGTTCTTAGGTTCGCATTGAAACAGAAAAATATAAAAAGTAGTATACCAAAATCAGTTCGAACTCATGGGTCCAAAGAAGATAACAGTTCAAAGTATACACAGATAGTTGGGATTGCAGCTACTCCAGAATGGAGTGACACCAGGTACGTTGATGGCGTAAGCTTATCCTGCAATGAATTCATCACCAGTCATGCAATTCCCAAAAACACATGTCCGGTTGCAAGGGTCACAAAAAGGTTCAGGACATTCGGCAGTAAATATAAATGGACACGTGTAAGGTCTACGAGTATTTATCAATGACTTATGAGGTTAAACTAGAAATAAAAATATAACCAATCTGTTATATCACTTGAGGAGATCAGACCAATTTTTGTTAATCATTTATGTTTGGCGTGAAAGCACCCCTGCATATTATTCAGAAGACTTTATATACATATTGCGCAGGCTGCTTGGCAAAAGAAGACTTAAATGTGGGGCAAGTTTGATCGCATTTTAGTAAACTTACGTCTGATCTACTTCATGCTGGTGTCCTCATGTTTTTCAAGGCAGATTGCTTCAGGTTAACTTCATTCAAGTTTAAGATACATAAACTGTGATTTTTTTATCATAGATATTGAACTCGTTCAATGCTTCTACATTAAACCACAGCTGCACAGAATATATTAATCTCATAAACCAAATCGAAATGATGATTTTTCATTACATATGAAAAAGGAGCTTCTTTTTCATATGTAGTTAAGATCATCATGCATTTCACGCGTCCATTATCTGGAAATTTCTATAAGATAATTTCATTTCGATTATCTGTATTTAAATTTACTCATAAAAGTAAATTCAAAATGCATCCAGATTTCTATCATCCAAAGGGATACATTAAAATTCCATACATAGTCAAAATCAGTTCCAGTCTAAGGTGATTGATATGATGCCTCTATACAAAAGCTAATTATAGAATATTCCATTGTTACCGGGCATGTGCCCTAAGAATCAGAGCTCTCTCATCTTGTGATACAGCTGAAATTCCCGAAAATTGATTGCACCTAATCAACGTCTTTAAATATTTAATAACTCTGTACCAAAAATAACTACAGTGCAATAAACATTCTTCTAAAAACCTCGTTCCTTTAGGTTAATTACAATATGATGTTTCAAATGGCGATAAATTTGCAATATAACTAAATTGAAATCATCCAGAATTCCATCTCAAAATAACTGCAACCCAACTTTTTTAAACTCAAAGAAATTGCGATTCAATCTTCCTTCCACAACTATCTCGTAAACAAGAAGTTCATTTCAACTATAAGAATACTTGATGAATACTTGAAATAAGTAAAATCCTACAATCCTTGCTCATATATATTTAATGGAGGTTTCTAATCATCCAAAGTGACATGGTTCAATATACATGTATATTCGAAATTATTTAAAACTCAAACTATCCCCGGATAAAGAATAACAAAAATTCTACAAAAATATGACTTTTTGCTAAGCGCAGCATTATGCCGTCTTCATGAA
>JAOXYI010000008.1:35570-51771 GCA_028566495.1 Lithophaga antillarum
AAATTTTCGTTTGGGCTACTGAATTTGTGTCCTGGTAGAACAGTTGGCTACTGGCCACAAAATTTTAATTTTGATCCCAGGACAGGTGTGAAATGGTGAAATTGCCAACTTCTATTCCAAAGAAAGTCGCTGGCCTACAAATTTTATTTATGCATCAGTCGCTTTGACCTGACTTGGTTAAAGTTAAGAAGCAAATTTCAGAGATGTTCATTTTTCTGTGTACCGGATGCATCAGTTTTGAAAATGGTGCATCCCAAACAAATTTAACAACTATGAACGACACGAGACAGGTTTATACAAGCATTAAACTGCTGCATCCATGAATACACATGTATAAGAAGGCCACCAGACAATTGCAGCTGAATATTCAGTTATGCCAAAGTTTAATGATGACTTTGGTGTCATTTAATTACTCTTCCATCTTTGTTATTGAACTTCATTGTACCAAATGAAAGCAAATTTTTACAAGACGAAACGTTAGTGCCTGTTTTAGCAAAACCTGAAGTTGGAAAAACTTGTAACAAACCCACACAGCTAACATATCAACACATATGACAAGAAAATCAGTATATCAACAGTCATTTCCATGTATCACAAACAAGACTGACATGTACAGGATACATTTCAATGTATTGTTGGGATCTCTGAAGTTCACTTCACTACATGCTGGAGTAGGAGTAAAAGTATAACTAACTTCAATAAAATTGATTACTACTCATTTTCAAGGTACATCATGTAATTTCACATCACATGGACATTGTAGTTTCACACTTATTACTTGACCATACAATCAAACTACATCTAATAGTTCCATGTCCTACTTCAGATATTCTATCACCATGACCTACAGTTTATGCTTCTGTGACACTAAGATTTGCATTTAGGTACCTTTTCTATATCGGAGAACTTTCATAGCCACTCTGCTTCATTTATGGACACATCTTGGATACATATCAGTACAGTACTACACCAACCATCATATGAGAATTAGGTCACCTTACCCTACATGTATACTTCAATGATTTTCATTTTTAGTTTTGCATAAGGATGTACATTTATATTGTTGGATACTAAAACTTGTGCAACAGTGTTATTTGATTCATTTTGGATAATGCTTAACCATATTGTATAAGAATGTTGTCATTGTAACTAAGGCCATAGTAAATTAATTACTAGATTTTCATCCAAATTTTCTTGAAATAGACATTAGCAGGTTGTCTATTTGCCTTAAAAGTGAAGATAAAATAGGCACATTTTCTTTTAAATAAATAAAAATGTATTGAAAAGGGGTGTTTGTGAAAATTTAAGAGTTAATTTATTCAATATTGTGGCCTAAATGTACTTTTTATGATTTACACCAAATTGGAGGTGATTTGCATTGCTTTATCAAGAACCTTTCAGTTCATAAAAAAGGGTGATTTCTTGACATTGATATAATAGTTATGCAGCTTAATAGTAAATACTCCGTAAAAAGCCTAAAAATGTCACAGTCAACAAAGCAGGGATAAAACTTAAACATTTTTAATGGTGATGCCCGCTGGACTCCCAGTTATTGATTTAATGTAAAATCTGTGGGTCCAGAGGCTTACATTTATGTACAATAATCAGTTTCCATATACACTGGGCTACTGCCTAAAAATTTGTAGGGGCACTGGACTACTGGGTCCCTGCACACTAGTGTATTAATAGAGTTTTCACTGTATACAAAATGTACACGTAGCTCAACTACACAAACTGCAGAAAAATCTTGTGTAGACATGATTGTAAATGGTTACTCTGAGAAGTATTCTTCTTGTACAAATCAAGATTTACTTTTCCCAACAAAGGTCATTTGAGCTATTGTTATATTGCATGTGTCTGTAGTCATATTTTGTTTGGAGAACCAGTGGGCCAGATGAAACTCAGACTTTACAGACCCGTATCTTTATCTTAACAAGGGATTCAGATTTGTTTACATGATTATCACATGTTATGTAGGGGGAAAGATTCAAGAGGTTGGTTGAAAAGAAAAAATATAGTAAATATTTTACATTCATTCTTAGAATGTTGCAGTTTAAATGCAAAAATATGTCTCATGAAGTGTGGAGATCAAAATTGGTTCCAATAAAGCCAGTACACGTGGTTCATGAGGTCTTAAGTTACTTGTGGTCCAAAAAGATATAAACCTTTTTTCAGAAGCGTAAATACAAATGCATTGTCATCGAAGGACTGGATGGGTATGGGATAAAGTTTAACATTCTTATTTCATCAAACTTTGTACAATATGATCCATTGTATGACCACCACAGCCACAGGGCATAAGGTTTTCTAACTGGATAGAGAACAGCAAAGACCAGCCGGTTTTACCAGCCAAAATTTACAATGTCTAGTTAATTCACATTGCTTGTTTTTAACTTTTCACATCATGCAGTCGAGTTGGTCCAGCTGAAAAATTCCAAGTTCAGTCTACTAGAAAATTTAGATGTATGACTGGATGTAAATATTAGGCTGATTTATATATTGTAACCACTAAAAAACCAGACAAGAAAGGTGTTAAAGGCTGGTTTGATTCTCCTGTGTACATGTATATGTATATGTACATGAAGGAGGAGTTTTAATAATTGACCAAACACAAAAAATTTGACTACATGTATCTGTACAACTGCATGAAGGCAAAATGCTTCTGGGATGAATTTTAAAAGAAATAAAAGGATGACAAGTAAACTGTGATTATTTCATTTTAAATTACATGGAATTATTTTCAGTCAGTAATTTATAGGAGCTGAATGAATGCTTTTAAATGGACAAATATTTCATTAAATGAAAGAAAAAAGAGCAGTGAATATATGTACGGAGTTGTTCTAGATATTGGATAAAGCAAACCCTACATAGAATTAGCGGTAGTGTTTTTACCGATTTCTCCCATAAACATGACTAAAGGACATACAGAAGATGGGAAATCCAAATATAGACTTAATGGTAAACCCAGCATACAACATACATCCAGCCAATTAGATATTAATACTGATATTTCAGAGTCAAAAGCTGGAAAAAGGAAACACATGCATCACACCTTTTATAGAATAACATTAATTATTCATAAATTGTCATTTGATAAAAAATCAGTTAGTTAACCATCAGACATAATGCTGTTGAATTTTCTGAATCAGAAAACCATAACAAAGATGGTACCGTGGAAACGATGACTCATTCCTCTAGATATAGAACAAAGAATTGAGTCATTTTTCTTCACACATTGTGCTGTTTCTAAAGAAAGAAAATAATTTCTGTTTACAATTTGAAAGTAACTGTAAAGTTGATTGTTTAATGTTTTGCAAAAATGTGATTGTAGATTAAAAGAAAATAAATAGGTATTATGAAATAATAGTAAAAAAAAAAACATTAATTTTGATTCCCTCTGCAGTGAAATGTAATATAAGAGAAGCAGGTAATTAAGTTTACATAAATGAACTAGTTCAAATCAAAACCTATCTAACCAGGACTTCAAACAAATAAAGTGTAATGTGTAATAGTATGCGGTTGTGTACTCATAAATCAGCATGCATAAAAACATGCAGACTGAGAAAAAAACCCAACATATTTAAAAATTTTATCTTAAAAAACTCACATTGTTAAGATCCGGCTTCTTCCTGTAGAAGTTAATCAGAACTGCTACCCCCACCACCCCCCAAATAGATTCATGATACCTCTTTGGTCAGGCTGACAAGTTGGCAAATTTTTTCCTGTATAAAATTTCACATATTTAACTCTCCAATGTACTCCACAGCTATTCTACATGTATTGGATAAAAGTTCCCTGTGTGGTTTTACATGCAAGTTAATCGTTTGGACCTCTTGGCTCTATATGTACAATGTACATTATGTTATAGATTATCTTGAAATGACAACCTTCAGATTAGGTTCATGCTCCATTAGATCATGTGTATAATTGACTGTATTATATTGTTAGATGAAAATGACTTGAAAGTTGTTGGTACAGTTTATTTTTCACCTTAGACATTTTGATTTGATGCTGACTTTTGGAAATCAGAAGTGACAGGGTATTCCAGTCCACTTGTAAATTATGTGTTAAATTTATAATTTACTTGCCCAAGATCAAGGGTTCTTTATTGGTCACAACAGTCTAACTGCATAATTGCTAAAACTGTTCAGACAATCAGCCTAGTTTTCAGTAAATTTAAAGATACTTGCACTACTACTGTAAATATAATTTGCTACCGAGTAAAATAAATCACTTTAGGGGTTAGAATAAAATTAAATAATAATCTCTTGGGGAAGTATTTTATTTCTATGAAAGCAGGTATTTAAAACTCCACTAATTTTAAACCTGAACAAGTGGATTTTACTGTGTACAGGTCCAAGGACTAGTATGGTCTTTTCATACCAACCACTATAATCAGCACCCTGCAAAATAACCCACTATACAGTATGAGGCATTTTTGTTTGAAATTTTGTTCAGGACCAGTAAAGGCGGGACAATGTATTTCATGTTACTAATTTCGATTAAAAGTTAATTTACACGACAGCGGAGGTGTTTTTTTTTTGTCAGCCTGCCACGTGTTCATGGGGTGGGCAGCTAGTGCTGTCTCAAAAACCAACATTTAAATGTCCCTCATAGTCCACCCAAAGTTGTGACATAATGCACAGGGTAGTCTATGTTGTACAGTAGGCAGATATTTTACAAAACATTTCTGTTGATGCTTTCGAAGTAATTAATACAATGTACTCAGACCTGTGACATTGGTGTTAGGCTATCATGGCTATTGGTCATGAGTCAGTGACCTTAACTACTCAGCTACCCAGGGCCTCCTTAAAGCCAGTAATATATAAAAACAAATTGTTATTACTGCATTGAATTTTACAGATAGTTGAACCTCACTGTGTCAAGGTCAAGTGACTATCAAGTTTACATAGAATTTACTGAGTATGCAAATTACCTTAGGGCTGCTTATTACTGTAAAGGAACTGTAATTTCACTTCACGTTATTAAGAATTGAATGCATATTTTTGTAGTTTTGTATGACTGTAAAAGTGAGAACTGAAGCACATTTTGAATATGATGCACGGAAGCTCGTTATACTAAAAATGTGCGATCTGTTCTGACTTTTACAATCAAATAAAACTTCAAAAATATGTACTTATAATTACATTTTGACAAATAATTGATATGCCATTCAAGGAGATCAAAGGAAATGAGCGTGGTTTGACAAAAAAGACAGGCGCGCACTAGCTAGATTTATACAAAAATTGAAAAAAACATTTCTACTTTGGTTTGCCACAAGATTTAGTTGACATCATGATGTATTTATTCCAATGTAAATGATTCAGCTGAGTTTGAGTAAACAAGGTTCAGCTGTATTGTACTTAGAACAGTTGCATACATTTTTTGTGTTGACATCGAACACTGTTTCAGTGTTGGCTGTATGTGAATTAAACAAATCTCAGAGAACTAAAATGTATTCATGTAGTCATTTATATTTATATCTGTGTTTTTTTCTTTTTCAGTAAAACTATAAAGATAGAAAAATGGCTTCACCAACACCTTCACAGAGTGACACAGTCACAACAGCGTCAACTACATCAAACTCGTCAGACAGTGAAATGGAGTCTGCTGGACCAAATACAAGATGTTCAATTTGTCACGAAACCTATACTATACCAAAAGTCCTGACATGTTTCCATACATTCTGTCAGCCGTGTCTAGAGAAAACACAGGAAGTGGCAGATAAAATCACATGTCCTGAATGTCACCAGGATACGTATCTTGGGGGTCAAGGATTAACTGGACTTTTGCCCGATTATGCTGTCAGTAATCTTCTAGAAACAAATGCATTAGATACTAGTGCCTTACACTGCACTGGATGTAAAAGTAAAGATACCAATGCAGTCGCAAGATGTTTTGATTGTGCTAACTTTCTTTGTGCCAACTGCGTCATGGCCCATCAGTTTATGCATTGTTTCGAAGGTCATCGTGTTGCCAGTTTGAGCGAGCTTCAAGGTAACAAGGAAGACAAGGCTGAGAAGTCTATTTATTGTCCCCGACACAAAACTGACGTTCTTAAATTCTTCTGTAAAACATGTCAGCAACCAATTTGCAAAGAGTGTACCGTGTTTGATCATGGACGAGGACATGATTGTCAGTTTATCATGGATATTGGAGAAAAACAAATTGAAATGATGCAACACATTGATAACGATGCAAAACTGAAGGCAAATGAATTACGAATGTCAGCTAAGGGGATTGAGCATTTGTCGAGTCGGCTACAAGTTCAGTATCACAAGGCACAGAATGATATCAATGACACATATAACTTCTACAGAGCAATGCTAGAGGAAAGAAAGCAGGAATCATTAAAAGAGTTGGATCAAGCTTACAACACAAAACAAGTTGCCATCAGCGGACTAGCACAGAAAATTCAGGAAAATATTGATAGGTTGTATCTGGGTTGTGAATTCTTAGAGAAGATCTTAAAGTATGCCAGTGTTACAGAAGCACTGCTGTTCAAGAATCTGGTTGAACAACGATTTCACAATATGTTCAACTTTTGTCCTGATATAAACAATCAGTCGTACATCGATATAGAATTTGTGTCTAATTTCCAGGCCATTACAGCAGGTGTACGTAACACATTTGGGTACATCCGTGAAGGTAACGATGAGATGACTGGTCAGATACAGAAACCACAGCCCATAGCGAGACCGAACGGACTTGTTTCAACATCACCTCCACTCACAAATGGTCACAACATATTTGAAGCTCCACCTTTGACAAAAGAATTTGGATCACAGAATAGTTTGGTTTTCCCTGCAAATGATACCAACATGTATGAGAAATGGTCCAACGGTTTAGATATTTTCCAAAATGGAATTGATGTCTTCTCAACAAGTGCAGATCCATTATTTGATTTGACAACCAAACTGAATTTGAGTGGACTTTATCCTCCGAAATCTCAGATCAAACGCCAGAAAATGATCTACCATTGCAAGTTTGGTGAATTTGGAGTAATGGAAGGACAATTTACGGAACCAAGTGGTGTTGCTGTCAATGCACAGAATGACATTATAGTAGCTGACACGAACAATCACAGGATTCAAATATTTGACAAAGAAGGAAGATTCAAATTTCAGTTTGGGGAATGTGGAAAGCGTGATGGACAATTGCTCTATCCAAATCGTGTATCTGTCGTCAAGTCATCTGGTGACATTATCGTTACTGAGAGGAGTCCTACACACCAGATTCAGATCTACAATCAGTATGGACAGTTTGTACGTAAATTTGGAGCAAACATATTGCAGCATCCAAGAGGTGTCACTGTTGACAACAAAGGAAGAATCATTATTGTTGAGTGTAAGGTCATGAGGGTTATAATTTTTGACCAGTTCGGGAATGTCATTCACAAGTTTGGATGTTCTAAACATCTTGAATTTCCAAATGGTGTCGTTGTAAACGACAAAGAAGAAATTTTCATCAGTGACAATCGGGCTCATTGCGTCAAAGTATTCAACTATCAAGGTGCCTATCTACGTCAGGTTGGTGGAGAGGGTATCACTAATTACCCAATAGGAGTTGGCATCAATAGTGCCGGGGAGATTTTGGTGGCAGACAACCACAACAATTTCAACCTTACAATTTTTACACAGGATGGACAACTGATTAATGCCTTGGAGAGCAAAGTGAAACATGCACAGTGTTTTGATGTTTCCTTGATGGATGATGGTTCTGTGGTCCTTGCAAGCAAAGACTATCGTCTGTATATTTACAGATATGCCCAGATACCAGGATTAGGAATTTAGAAGATGCTTGGTGTAGAATTTAAAGAAAAAAACCAAAGTTTGCTGGCAGTATGTTGGGGATCTACCCAAATTCACAGATTTTATTGTGACTTTGAAGACCTGTGGAAGACTGTATTTTGTGTGTCCTAGTGCAGCATGAATTCCTTAGCTTGTAAATTAAGGAATAGAGTAAGCAACAGATCGGGTGTTCTATAAAGATCTGGAAAATTATACTAATCAGGAAAGTATTGTAGTTGCCATAGCTACAGTGAATGTTTAATGACGTAATTTTTACCTAACATTTATAATTACTCGCCAATTATGAACTAGTCATAATTCTTCAAACGTACTGTCAAATTTAACAGATAAAATGATGACCGCCATATTGGCATTGAATATGATGTTTATGTTACGAGCATATCAGATGCATGTTGATTTGTACAAATTGCCAAAGTGGCCATTTTTTTTGTATTGCATGTGATTTTTAACTGTTGAATATCAGTATTCAGTTCTGTATATGCCTCTCGATCAAACTGGTATAAATTATTTTCGCAAGAAATTAAACTGTATTTTTTGACAGGAAAGTGACTTTATGTACTGAAAGTCATTCTCGTGTCATATATTGTGATAGCCTGTTTTTTGTTGTGGCATTCGTCGATTTGATTTGCTGGCTTTGTATTTTTTGTAAGTTATCAAAAAAGATTATTGCATGGTGTTATAAAATTTAGATATTTTGTGTTAATATATATCTGTTTGGTTACTAGTTATTTACTTACAATTTTTTTCAGTTGTTTAATATTTTCCTTTAGTTAATTGTTGGTTTTTCAAGATATTATTACTACAAGTTTATATAGATATTTATGTTCATAGATTATTTACATGTTCATAACATTTCAAAGAGTGAGTTACTCCCCTTTGAAACTACCTCAAATTAGAATTAATTGATCAAAACAGTGTCTGCAATAGTAATTTAAATTGTCATTCATTAAAAAAAAAATAAAAAAAGAAAGAAAAAATGTCCAGGAAGTAATTTTTTTCCTCATTAGGCCATCAAAGAATTTTTTTGTAAAAGTAAGAATGAAGAATTTTGTTAGAGAATCTTTCTGCAAGCAGGATCTGAATTTATCATACAATCAAGAATTTGTTAGGATAATATACAGTAATGTATTTTTTTTTCTTTTTATGGATGTTGGATTTTTAGTTGTTGGAAACAAGATATATCACATGATATACGTTGTTGTAATATGATTGTGCTAGACTGCCACTAAAATGATTTTTTATTGTGATGTGTTTGAAAATGCACAATTTTTTAAAGCTTTAATTATGTGATTTTGTGCAATGACCTTCTTACCAATTCTGTTTGCAAGTGTTTAAAAAAATTTTGAAGTGAAATTTGTTGTCTGATTGGATAACAGTTAGAAAAATGGAGAATATTTTTCACATGATTAAAGTAAGGTAGATTTTACAATAAACGCACTTAAATTTAAATACCTTGGTAATCTGACCGTATATGAATTTGAGTGTGTTTTAGTAAATCTTGAAACAGGCATTATTAATTTTGTACAGATTCGTGTTAGTCAGTTGCTGTTTTTGTACTGATTTTGATAATTTTCTATAAAGAATTCAGCAGAGATTTTTATTAAGATAAATATCATAAAATCAAGATTTTTGTATTAATTCCATGTATTTTTGAATTGCCTTATATTTAATATATAGCATGAAAAGACATGGATTTCATATATTCTGTTGTTGTCATTGAAAAAAAAAAAAACACAAAAATATAAAAAAAATGCTTTGTGCTAATTTTCAGTTAAACATGTTACATTTTAAAACAGTAAAATGGCAAATGTTGAGTTAGATGTTATGATAGGTTTTGTTTGTAAGTAAATTGTAACATGTTAAAAACTGAAACATGGGAAATTTTCTTAGTTACGATAAAAAGAATAATACTGAATTAAAGGAATGTTAAGGTGTGAACAAAGTTGGTAACATTTTTTTTTCAACAAAACTATTTATGATTAACTCCAGAAACTGAAATAAAACAAGGGAAATGACTTCTGGGAGGAAAAGGACTTAGAAAAATTCCCATGTCCTGTTGTTGCTCATATGAAAATTGTGTTCAGGGTGTGAAATATTTTTCTACAAATTAGCTGTTATTGTTGATGGGGGTTGTGTTTGACCTAGCATATGTTAATATACCACGGTGTCTTCCTAAAAACATTTTAAATCTGTCTTTGTATTTCCAGAAAACATAAAACTAAAATAATAGATCAATGAACATCATAAGAATCATAGATATTGAGCTAGATAACATGCAGTTTTTCACATGCACTAAAATTGTAGTAGTTTGCAAAACTAATGTTTGGATTTGTGAAGAGTACAACAATTTTGTATTTTGGAAATATAAATGCATATTTGAATGAACTGAACAGAGAAGTAGTGATGTTAAGGCCACAATGAATTAATTATTAGATTTTCATCCAAATTTTACTTAAAATAGGGGATGGTGGGCAAATTTTTTAAAAAAATTTGATCTATTTTGGTGTAAAATGCTTTAAAAGTGAAGAAAAATCCTTAAAATAAAAAAAATTTAAATAAAAAAAAAAATCATGCTGAAAAAACAAGGGGCAGGCGAGGACGAAAATCTGATAATTTTTTGTGGCCTAAGTACAGAACTACTTTTCAGTTTAATTGTAGTTAATGTTTTCAAAACGTTAAAGAAAACACCAGAAATAAAAAAAAGTACAGGCCTTAATTTTTACAACGGAATTTTTTTGTCAAAAGTGGATCTATTCTGCTGTTGTTATTTTTCTTCGTTATACATGTATTATAGACATTTAGAATGTGCTATTTTGACAAAGTTGTTTATTATTTTTGTTATTAAACCAGTGACTACCGTGCATTTTTTTGCAAATTCTGCTGGTGCTCAAAGCATCCACGTGCATCATCTCATTCAAATTGTTAAATGCTACCATAATAACAACATTCAAAAATTTTACTTAAGAATTTTTTTTTTGCTTCATATATCATTCTAAACCTTCCATTAAGACTTTTACTTCTTTTATGTTGACAGTAAGAGAACAAAGAACAGCAGGAATTTGTTTCATTCAATGTCAGAAGATAGATTTGAATTATGAAAATACTGGGTGAAAATAATACAAATTCTGCTATTTTACATAAAGTCACTATAATGAAAAGGTATACAATATCATATGATCATTAATATTTTTGGAGAAAAAAATAGTAAGTTAACAATGCAGAACTTATTGGGTAGGTAACTCAGGAAAAAACACAAAAAAAATCTCTTTGAGGGAAGAAACAGTTTATTAAGTAAATCATTAGTAATGTAGCTTTCATGAAAAACAAAAATTCTAGTAAGATGAGTAAAAATTAGGGTTACCGTAATATCTGCAATTAAAACACTTCAAAAAGGAAAATATTAGGGATAAATAATGAGGAGTTTATGCTGTTTAAATTGTGCAATGAATCTTTTCATCTTTCCACAAAAAACTAATTTTGACATTCCCATGTTAGGTCACACCTTCGTATGTTAGAGGAGTTCATCAAATTTGACCAAGAAGTGAGGTTTTTTGAAAATGCTCACTCATAATCAGAGATTTATATAAAGTAATTGCCTCAGTTATTATTTTTTGTTGTTATAATTTATTTTGCCAGTTGTTAAAATATTATTCATGCTTTATTTATCTTCTTAAGTAGAAAATGAAAATCTAGTTCATGTTTGTTGTTAATAATATATGATGAATTCCATGTTCTCTTTGCATGAGAATATTTTGTCTCATAATTTATCTTTGTGTTGACACGGTCATCTCCCATGCCCATAATGCTTAATTTTAAAACGGATCTAGGTATACTGTTGTTCAACACACATTTTTCTGAATTCAGGATTGGATAAATGTGAATGAAAAGAAGAAGAAGCTAAGTGTAAGGATTTTTATGGTAGTGTCCTAGATCCTTGTTGTTAGAGTTTTATGGGTTTGGAAATTCGACTTCTTGCTATGAACAGCAGGTATGGAAATGTATATTGTTACAGAAACAATTCTTACTAAACCACTAGTCTTGAAACATGGTGTTGTTAATCAAGAAAAAACAAAGGTAATATTATGATCCCTGCAAAATAAAAATTTATATTGAGGTAGTCCTGTTAAAAAAGCAAGACTTTACAGAAAAATATACATTTTGTTTGTATATCTGTTACCATAGTTACACCTGAATCAGGTCAAAGGGATCGACTAATTGTACCATAGTCAAGTGCCATTTTATATATTTGGTTTGTTGTTTTTTGTTTATTTATTTTTGGAGTGTTGGTGAATGGTTAAAAGTGTCCACTATCTTGTCAATCTTCATCAAACGTTCATTGCTGTTGTTATACATTTTTGTAGTATAGGCATTTATTCATTGTATATATGTTTATCTTAATTGTCCCATCAGTTGTCTCCCCCTGTATAGCATTCTTTAGTATAAAGTATTGAAAAGTATATAACACTTTCCCTATCAAAATTTTGTTGTGAGGGAAACAGTACATGAAAGGAATGCTTCTTTCCCTTCAAGGTTTCCAGTTTAGAACATTTATGAAATTAAAAAAAAGAAGTCTTGCATAAGATCATAATACTGTGAAAAAATAAAAGCATAAAATGGCTCATTATGTTAAGCCTAGGATAAGAAAAAGGAGAGTTCCCTGTGTAAGGTTCTTGATGTTTTGCTGAGTGCAAATTTTGGAAATATACAGGACGACAAGAATGGGACGAGTAGGATAAGGTTGTCTGTGATTTGTACATTAAATATGACCAGTATCTTTTTATTTAGGGTTATTTTACTTTGTTATTTTGAAGAAAAAAAGAAAATAATATAATCTTGTATGCATTGGAGGAGCAATTAGATTGAAGCAATACTTATTATTTCTTGAACAGTTTTTATTTTCTCGTTAGTCCCATATTTTGACCTGAGGATTGGAACTGTATTAATGTGGGTACATTTGAAGATAATCCTTTCCTTTGGTTTTTGTGTTAGACAAAATCCATATCAAGTGACTGTTATAGCGAAGTTATAACTTTCGTACTCGTAATGGTTAGATAGGGCTGGATAAAGCATTAACAAAAGAACTGAATGTTGTTTTAAAATTTTAGCAGGGTAAATCTGATGAAAAATGGAAGAGTTGAAATTTTCATATTCTGAAAGCTGACTGAAAAGATTGTACTTTTCCAGCCCTGTTTTTGATGTTGTGAAAGCTTGTTAATATTTCAGATTGGTGCAAAGTCCAGTTATGTATGAAATGTTTGATAAAAAATAGAAAAAAAACCAAAAAATTTGTTGATATCAATTGTTAGTATTTTTAGCAGTCCGAAGATTGTTTTTTTTTTTTCTTTTCAAGGTACGAGTTTGAATTTTTTGCTTGATTGGGTACAATATGGCGGTAAGATTCATTGTTTTGCATTGTGCGTTTATCAAGTGAGACTTTTTTTTCAGAAACATTTCTCACTTTTTCAAGTTAAAAATTGTTGACATATATATGTTGCCATGTTTTGATCTGCTTAAACGTTTTTTTTTTTTATTGCTGTTAACGTAAGGGGCCTTCTTTGTTGAATCTTTTCAGACATTTTTCCATACTTGCCAAAAAAAAATAAATAACATCAGAAATTTACAAAAAAAGAAAATTTGATGTATAGTAAGATTTTGTATGAGGAAAATGTCGGACAACCATTTTATATACATATATACTTAGGTAGTGTTTTTTAGTGTCAGTGCTATTGTTACTGTTTATAATCGTACGTGTTGTTTTCGTTGTTTGCCTCATTCCATTTATATCTCAGTTGCTAAGGAACTTTGACACAATAGACATGATGTATTTGTTTCCAGCTGTGTCCATTCCTTCAAATTTCTGACATTACATAAAATTCAACATGTTGCTAAAAGACATATTTCATTTTAGTGCCTCGGAAGGCCTGAGGCCAATGCTAAATACCTTAAATTTGGCTACTTTGCAGAGCAGTTCTTGACTGATGGTAAAAAAAATACATTTTATGAAAATTAAGATATCAGCAACACAAAGTTAACAGAATTTTGTTCAAATGGATACAGCTAGACACAAGTGTTTATACTGCTTGCTAATGAGGAAGGATTTTGAATATATGAAATGTTTATAAGCTAATAAGAAAATTTTGTAAGAGAGGCTGTGTGCATTTTTGTAGACTTTGGGTATTTTTTTTTTGTACTTATTTTTGATAAGATTTAAACATTAAAAACAGATTCTTGGATAGTTCTTTGGTTTGGAAATTTTCTGAATCCCAATTTTCAAAATCTTTATTAGGTCTATAAATGATTCTGAAGTGGATTTTTTATAGGAATAAATAGAACAATTTATAATAAATGTATATGAACGATTTTCTATTCACACCCAAATATTTCTGTCTTTCTTTTTGCCCTAGTTTAAAGGAAAGTTATTGTTTGGAATATAAAAATGGCAAAACTAGACATTTGGTCTGGTAAGGTTGTATTGTTTGAATTAATTGAATGTGCAATACACTGCACATACAAACAAAAAAATTCAGCATAAAAAGGATTTTCTTTGAAATATTTGCTGAAAATGTCAGTTCACTGTATTGCATATTTTCATATGGTTAATTTGAAATGGCAGACAGAGAATTGTGAGACACACTTTTATATATTGTGCAAAATGTACACAGTTTGAAACTCAAAACTCTGAATCAGTACTTGTTACATACATGTACTTTTTGACAAAGATACCAAGATTATTTATTTGTAAAAATTCTTTGATACTGTTTTATGAACTAATGCAAAAATTTGTTGTACGAGTGGTTTGGGTCTGTCATCATCATGACATGTTGTCTATGAACACTTAGTGTATGAATAGTTGCTATACATTTAGTTCCTCTTCATCAACTTTGTGAAATTTTGACAAAACGACCCAGGATATAAAACAGGTCAGATTTAATTTTGCATATTCTTACACCATTTCTGAAACAGGATCATTTTTTAAGTGGATTGAAAGTGAGGTTGTAACATGCAATATGTCACATGACTTGATAATGGTGATAATTCTTATGGTCATAGACCATTAAAATAAGAACCAGAGGCCAAATTCCAAGATTTCTTAAAAGCAAGGTTGTCATATATCATGATATCTTGAGTAGTGGAAATAAATATTGATGATAACTTTTAAGAAAATAAGGATAAAAGTGTCTTAGTAGTAAAAGAGGTAGACTTCTTGAAGAGTTTTCAGACACTGTTATGTCCTCAAGAGGAATGTATCAACAAGCCTGATTTGACCAATTTGTTTTGATGTACTGCAGTTGTGCCATGCTTTGTAGGCAGAAACCATTCAAGTAATATAAAAACTTATTATGTCCATTTATACAACAAATTTTTCGTGCCAGAAATGGTTTGAAGGTTAACGATAAATTAGGTATAGTTACTAACATTGATAATTACAAGATTGTGTCCAGTATATAAAAGTGATGTTCATCTGTGAAATCATTTTATGGTATGATGATATAAATTGAAACTAATTTTTGTTAAATATAGAGATATTAAAACATGTTAACTTTGTATTACCCACCATACAATGCTAGTGTATTAGTTTATGGTATACGTAGATTTATTATGATTTTTATCTTAACACATTTCTGTTGAGAGAATACTCAATTTGTTGATTTCATTAAAAAGATTTGGTTGTAATTTCATTGTTGCTTTTTATTTTCATCAATTTTGGATATTAATGAATAGACTTTGTATTCAGTCTGATACGGAAAAATGAGAAACCAGTTTGCTTTGTGGGATTTGGGATATTCAGATCAGAAGGGGGAAACCATGTTATCTTCATCTAGATACCATCTTTCCTGTTTGTAACAAAACTTCTAAAAAGAAAATTTAAACTTAGAATATCAGTAAATCTAAGCCCTACAGATAAAATGTTTTTCCAGTATTATAAAGTGTAACAATATCTAGTAGTGTAAAGTATTGATTCTGATGAAGAGGAAAGCAACAATGAAGTAATTTCCATTTAACATTTATTATTTCATCAGCTTCATTATAATCATCGTTGTTTATTGCAATGTTAAGTTTGATTTGGTATCCAGGTTTTTGACTATTTTTTTGTTACGTAGCATTTAGATTTTTGGTGTGTGTTATGTTGTGTTATGGTATAATAAAAAACCTAAAGGCTTTATTGAATGATTGTTGACAAATGCTGAAAATCCCACCATTCTAAGTCATTTATCGATCAAAACACTCATTAAAACGAAACTAAGAGTTGAAACAACCATTTTGTCCAGTCAAACACAAGTCACTGTAGGTACATTAGCTAGGTAAATCATTGTCTACATTTCTGTATTACACCCAAACTTGCCTTCACTGATTTGTAACAAACTTTATCAAACACTTATTATCTTACA
>JAOXYI010000008.1:372983-386383 GCA_028566495.1 Lithophaga antillarum
TATTTTGGTTGAGTCAATTCATTATATTAGAACTCCAACATTAAATATGAAACTGATTACTCATTTAACCTACTATATCAGCCACAAGAACCAACAAGTATCTTTCACAATTTGAAATTTGGTAAATATGAAAGTACTATCTTCAAACATCACTTTAAATAATTCATGTGAGCTAATGCCATCACTTTGCTTTCGTCATCTGTCCTTAAGCTTTTAACATTTCAATTTTCTTCTCTAGAATTGTTTGGCTAATTTGAAGCAAACTTTGCAGGAATGGTCCTTGGATGGTCCCATTTCAGAATTGTATCTGGCAATCTTTTCATGAAGGAGACTGTGTTAACAGGGCTATTTTCAGTGTTAAAATTTGAAGCTAATTTTTTTTTTTAATTTGGTCTTGTCATGCATTACTGCTTTATAAACTTTGAAAAATGTTTATTTAAACATTTTGTGAGAGTGTGTGTCTGTTGGATGGTAATCTGTTAAGTCCAGAGGGTGTCATGGTAAAATTAGGCTTTCTGGGATGTTGCAAAGTCTAAATTGTCCAACAGGTTATCTTCCCTTTCCTATTGGCAATAAAAATTTGTCCTCATCCTAACAGCTCATTCCGTGTGTAATTAGTTTCTTTTTATTACGAAAGCTTTGAATTAGGCTTTTCCGATGAAATGTAGCTAAAATATCGCTAAAATTAATTTCAAACAACAGTTAAACAGAAATCCAGATTTTAAAACTTTTTATAACACACAACACAATTTTACCTTTTTGTAATGTAGCTGCAGAAAGAAGCCAATAAGCAAGATTAACATTTCTTTGGAGGATACAACATATTAACTCTAATTCAAAATGTAGTGTTGAAAAAAAAGACATTATGAAGAAACAGTAGAACCTGACTTGAGAGACCATCCTTTCTGCCAAGAAAAACTGGCCTTTCAAGACAGGTGATCTGTCAAAAGAGGTCAGCTTAATATGGGTAACAAAGACCAATGCCATACTGAAGTGGTCTTACAAAAGAGGATGATCTCTCACAGCAGAGGTCTCTCAAGACAGGTTCCACTGTAGTTAATTTTAAGAATAAGTGATCAGTTAATTTTCACAATAGGTGATTATCAGTATCTTCACAGAAGACCCCAACATCCATTTCTAACATTTTTTTTAAACTCAGCTGCAATTATAGAGCTAGTTAAAACTGAAAAATTTATTGTTATATGTTAAAAAAACATTTCTGAGAAATTTGAATAGTGATAGTGTCAGGGAACTTTTTTATTTACAAGACCCCATTTTCTATGCAAAAAAAAAGAAAAAAGAAAGCGTCAAATATTTTGCAACTGTACAGGTAAAAGAAAGCTATCAAATATTATAAATATCTGTTTTAGTAACTGTGCTATTTTTGTGACCTGTGGTATTAATATAAGTAAACAATAAACAGATAGGAATTCCAATTTCCCTTGTTAGAAATTTCATTATTTATATCAAACAATTAATCTTATTTGTGTCTATAATTTTTCAATAAATGTAACTTCACTGAGCTTATGGGATAAGTGAAAGTTAATAATGTATTCTTATTCAACGACAAATGTTTACGCGGCTGATATAAAATAAATCCATCTGTTGAACGAAGTTTCCGATTCTATGGTAATTATACTAGAGTACAGTTATATGGATGTTTCATGTTCGTCAATTTTCCACACACCATTGGTATTTTAAATTTGAAAGTTTCAAGTAGAGGATTTGAGTCTGGCTTCATTATTAAACACTAAAAGTGTCTGATTCGGTGAAAAATTGGGCTTTGATACCTTATAGTAAATTTTCAATAAAGACATGTTCTGTTTGGAGGACCAAATGTCAGCTTTACAAAACAAAAGGAAGACCTATGATCAATATTTAATTTGTAACCACAATGATAAAAATACTATGAGTAGGCATAGAAAATCGGACATTAAATCGTCATCAATAAAGATTGGCCTGTCAGGGTGGATTATCTGCTCCTGTCTAACAAGTGAGGATTGCCGTCAGTTTAAATAGCTAATGACCCCACCATTGTTGGTATTCCGCATCATTGAAGGGATTTGTACGCAATTTCTGTTGCAAGGTGAATTTAAGCAGCTAAAAGTATTTGTTCGGGTCAAGTTGAACAGTGTCGCCACTGTTTGCACAGGCTTAAGTTTATTCTAATTAACACAAGGCCCTTTTTTGTAGCTGAGGGTGAAAAGTTTGTAAAATTTAATATTAGAAGATTTGACGTATTGTAAAATTTAATAAGTGTCATGTAGCATGTTTGTATGAACAAGTTTGTCAATAAATATTACAATAAAAACCAATTTCGGACATTCATTCTGGTGTAAACAAAATTAGGGATTCTTTGAAGTTGACAAAATTGTTTTTGTAATGAGGTCAAACTGACCATGAAGTTCAACGATGTTTTGAAATTTTAATCATTTTAATACAACAGGCAGTTTTTTGTCAGTGCAACATTTTTGTACTTTTTATGATAAGAAAAATGTTTCAATTTAAGAACAATAGTTTACTCAGTTAACTATAGTGACTCTGAGCTGTATGTTTCTTGAGTTGAACAAGATTTTTATTTTGAAAAAAAAACAACTGAATTTTGCTTATATCTGCTATTCTCTATGTCAATAGAAGATACCATTTACTCTTAAAATGTCATGCTATCAATTTGATATTTTAAATGTACCCAGGACACCAAGTAGCAGGAGGTGTAATGTTTTTGACCCATCCTTCTGTCCATTATAATACATTGTCACCTAATTAGGGCATTCATTTTTTATCCGATTTTCCCCAAATTTTTTTGGAAGCTTTGTAGTATCAGTACTCAGATGAAGTTCAAATAACAACCAATTTCAAAAAGTTTTTCTGGGGAAGAAATTGTTGTTTATACTGTCAAGTAGTAGGGGTATGTGAACTGTGCTTACCGATTCCTATACTGTTAATTGGGTAATTTTATAGCAAGAGGTTTATTTTGCTGACCTCATGAGAAAGTAAAAGTCATGAAAATATATTTCAAATTCATAATGATCTAATGAACATCCATATTGGAAAATTATAAGTCTTGAAAATAGGTTCAACCTTTCAATTCATAAAATAAAATTCTTGTGACAATTACCCACCTTTACAGCAATCGTAACTACTCGGCTATTCTCAGTTCACATAGATTGTAGGCGAAGTGAAATTAGCCCAATATAATTGAATCTCGTTATTTCGAACTCAGATAATTTGAAATGAAATTTTGGACAAGCTTCAGTAGAATCTAACTAAATTTACTCCTGATAACTCATATTTCCGGTTTTAAGTTGAAATAAATTGACTGGTCCTTTTGAGTTCAACGTAACGACAGTCAACTGTAGTTGCGATTGGCCTTTACAGTAACTGTATTTCAGGTTGGATCAAACTAAAGGATAATCTCATATAAGGTAAAATACAAAAAATGATAATTATGTCCTACAAAATACTAAGTTCAGAATGAAAATTGAATGCTGGTAGAAAGTTATTAAGAATATGGTCATTTCTTCAGTACGATGAATTAAATTGGAAATCTCCAAAAAATGTTTATATTCAAATTAATAAAAATGATAGTGTAAATTTGATGATAATCAAAATGAAAATGATAATCAATTAGTTCTACTTTTAAGATATATATAAGATCTTATTTTGAAGTGTTAATCTATAATACTGGAGGTAAGCTATTAACTGTTTTAAATGGCCAAAGATTAAAAGTAGGTCTTTCATAGTAAGTGTCAATTTCCAATTCTTATGGTGTGAATTTCAACACTAATGAAACAAATAAACTTTCTTAAATAATTATAAATGAATTTGACTTTCAAAATTATTTCTTCCATTTAAGAATTAATTATACCATTTAAGGTAAATTATATAGAACTTTAAACTGACATAGATTAAATGTAGGTCTTTCACACAAAGTGTCATTTTCAGATCTAGGGGTGTAAATGTTCACAGTTTCAAATTATTGAAACGGACAAGAAGACCTTTTTTGTCTCTGATTACATATTATTATCTCCCCATTAAAGAAGTTTGACAGTAGTGCCATCTTTAAAATACTGTATTTTTTTCCAATCTCATTTCACACGTGGATAATTGTGATTGATTTGATGTGTCAGTAATGTAACTTGGACACTGTATAATACCCATTTTTTTTTCAAAATCGTAGTGTATTTAATACCTTTTAACCTATTATACTGACACCATTAGAGCACAACTTTTTCAATTTAATGCAGCCCTTCATGTCATCGGCTAATTTATTGTGCCTCCTGATTTTCGCATTTGTCGTAATGGGATCCTATAGAGAGAAAATTGAAAATTCATTTTCATTTTGTTATTGACATTGTAGCTGACAAGTTAGGTAATCAGGTGAATACATTTTACCCACAATCCTAAATTAGTATTTGTCAGAGTAAGATGTTATTAAAGGTTAGTCATTCCATTTTAGAAAAAAAAGACTTTCAGATATTTTTGTTACAAGTCATTTCTATTGATCAATCCCCACCCATTCGTTATAAAAGTCAATTGCCCAGGTGATGTGTTCGGGAAAATCAAATTCTCAAGTAGTACTTTTTTCAGTTTTAAGTTCTCACAAATCTGAAAGATATTGAAGATGTTTGGAATATTTTGAACTTTTATCTTACAAATCCATGGAAAGATTTTTAAAAAAATTAAAGCGATGTGTTATTTTAATTTAGAAACACTTTAGGTTGGATTTAAAAATTTCTGATCTTAATTTTTTTCCATTTTATAAGACTTAACAATGTTTAATTTTTAACTGTATAAGGCTATATTTAATTCTTATATTTTCATTTAAAAAATGTAGTAAGAATGTAAAGTTTAGATATTTTAGCTTTATATGAAAAATCTTTCGAAATACAAGAAATCAAAACAAAAAAATTTTTTTTTTCTTGCAAGACTGGTTCTTCATGGGAATATACAAAAGATCACAAGTAATTGTTCTTTCTTCAAGTGAGTTAACTGTAAATTGTCTTCATCTGAGTTAAGTGTTAATTGTCTTGATATGAAATTTTACATCTTCTTTGTCACCATTTTGGGGTGATTTTTGTGTTTTTTGTTGGCTGTGTTGCACAAAGTGCAAACCCAGGTTACAGTATGGTGAAGTGGCGGGCGGGCATGGAAGATAGGATACCGAGTTTGTGTAATCAACTCCTCCTACAGTTTTTAAGCCAGATCTTTGAAACTTTGCAGTATGTTTACAGACATAATGAAGATGTTCAGGAAGTATTATGGGGGCATTTGAAGCATTCTTTCCGGATTGTAAAACTTGGTAATTTTCAATAACTTTTTCTATAGAGGGTACCAGTTTTGTGTAATCAACTACCCCCTACAGTTTTTAAGCCCGATCTTTGAAATTTTGCAGAATGTTTACAGACAAAATGAAAATATGCATGAAATATTCTGGAGGTATTTGAAGATTTTTTTTCTGAATTTTACTGATTGTGAAACTTAGTCATTTTCAACAACATTGTCTGTAGACGGTACCATTTTTATGCCCCCGTGACGAAAAGTCGGGGGCATATTAATTTACCCCTGTATGTCCGCCCGTCCGTCCGCATAAAGATTTTTTGTGCAGCTAACTACTATAATTTTGAGTGTAGAACTTTTTTGCTATGCAGGATGTTTGTGCATATATTGGAGATGTGCATGTGGTCAGGGTTAAGATTTTAATTAATTTTCTGAAAAATTGCGGGTTGCTGAACTTAGTCATTTTTGATAAACATTCTGTATGGAGGGTATAAGGTTTGTGCGGCTAAGCCCTGCTACAGTTTTCAAAGTAGAACTTTTAGCTTTGTAGAATGTTTGTACATATATTGAAGATGTGCGTGTGGTCAGGATTAAGATTTTAAGTAATTTTCTGAGAAATTTGCGGGTTGCTGAACTTAGTCATTTTTCATAAACATTCTGAATGGTGTATTCAGGTTATGATTTTTGAAAAATGGCTGATGTTGCAACGGAAACGGGCATTATCCAATCAGCTGTAACATCAGTTTTTTTAGTAACTACTCATAGAATTTCAATTAAACTTCACAGGAACATTTGTAAAGATGCCTAGATGTGCATTCAGGTTTTGCTTTTTGAAACATGGCTGGCGTTGTCATGGAAACAGGCATTATCCAATCAGCTTTAAAATACATTTTCTCAGTAACTTTTACTAGAATTTAAATGAAACTTCATGGGAACATTTGTAAGTATGCCTAGATGTGCATTCATGATTTGGTTTTTGAAAAATGGCTGTTGTTGTCATGGATACAGTCATTGTCTAGTCAGCTTTATAATATGTTTCCTTAGTAACTACTAATAGAATTTCGATGAAACTTCATAGGAACATTTAAAAGTGTGCCTAGATGTCCATTCATGATTTGGTTTTGGAAAAATGACTGTTGTTGCCATGGAAACAGGCATTAGGCAACCCAGCTTTCACATAAGTTTTCTCAGTAACAACTTCCATAATTTCAATTTAACTTCACAAGAACATATATAAGTCTGCCTAAATGTGCATTTAGGTTTCGTGTTTTTTAATGGCTGCTGTTGCTGTGGAAATGGTCATTGTCCATTCAGTTTCTACATCAGTTTTCTTAGTAACTAATGGTATGATTTCAATGAAACTTCACAAGAACATTAATTGGTATACACAGATGTGCATTCATGTTTTGGGTTTTGAAAAATGGGGCACATTCATGTCATGTTTGGAATTTGAATGCTATCGTTTTGGAGACTTCTGTATAATCGATATATTATAAGTTTTAGTTAAACTATCAAGTTGATATTCACTTGTTTAGATGATAATGCCAATTCAACACATAGGAGATTTGACATCTAAAAAAATTACAAATGAAAGATTTTATGAATTTTCAGAATATATTTACATATATTGTCTAGACTGTTCAAAAATTATGCTGCATTAGTATAACTCTAAATAACATAATTTCGCGGCCCTGTTTAAGTAGTATTCGTACATTGTGATTTTGATCATGCCCTTGAAAGTTAATTGAATCACGATAAATTATGATAAACTGCATAACACATAATCATAAAAAAAATTCAGGTTAAACAGCAAACTTCAACATCCTATTAAATTTTACATTTGAAACAGGTAAAAATAAGGCACTTATCTGAAACTAATTCAAATAATTAAACAGTATAATTCACTTTTGACAAGTGCTACACCTTTTTCATGAAATTTTAGTTTGTCCGTGTTGTCATGGGCTGGCACCATACCATAATCTCTAAGGACCATGTTGCAGTAATAGATCTGCCCTGCCCTTGTCATAGTGAAATGTTTAAAAATTGTACAAGTACCGGTATTTCAAATACAAGTATGCCCTATAGTTGTAAAAAATGTGTGAAAGATAATATTTAGCTCCCTTCTGATGACTGTTCATGCATTACTTAAAATTGCTATCGGATCTTCCATGGTTGCCCACAGATACAGTAGTCAGAAAAAGAATTCGTACATGTGTCAAAATTGTCTTAAGACCCTGCTCAGTTACCCACAGAATTCACACAGTTTTAATAAGTGTTGACACCTATTGCCTTAATATCCTATTTAGTTGCCCACAGGTACTGTAGTGTGAATATAAAGTGTCCACACGTTAATCAAATTCGTTTTCAGGTCCTTCTCAGTTGCCTCTATATATACCGTAATACGACGAAGGTTTTACACGTTTATCTAAACTGGCTTCCAGTCTTCCTCCGTTTCCTCCAGATACTGTAGCATAAATATGTGTTCATACTGTCCAAACATGAATAAAATTTGCCGTCACATTGTCTTCATTTACATATGTAACCACAGATGCTGTAGTATGAATAAGCTTCCACTTATTAATCTGAATTGCCTTCACATCTTCCTAAACTATACATGTAGTATGAACAAATATTCTCAGAAAGTCGAGTCTATCATGCCTTACTAATATTTCGGAGGAAACACTGCATTCGCCTGCTTTTTTTAGACGATAATTGAAATTCGGTATTATAACAATTATAAATGCAGGAGTGAATAATTGATAATAATATATTCCTAAAAAGTAATCTTTTGCAGTGTGTGTATTTTACAACAAAATTAATGCCCCCAAAATTCAGATAAATACTGTAAAGCAGGTATTGTAGATACAGTGATGATTTCGATCAACAATTGAATTGGTTTATCAGAATATCACTAATTGAACCTGCAGAAATAGAACCTAACCTTTTAATCAACAACACATTTATCTCGGAAAAATTTCGTTCTGTACAATGTACATAGTAACTGTAAAAATATTTTGCATATTAAAAAGTAAAATCTGTTGTAATTTATTTTTAGAAGAACTGAAAGGTTAGTAGCTGATAGTCAAGTGGAAAGAAAGTCTAAGCAAAAGAAGGAAAAAACTAAATCTGATCATATGTACGAAGATTCAAGTAAACAGATAGAAAAATTATTACAAACCAAGCTGGGCATAGAGGATACAGCCGTTAAAAAGGTATTGGAAAAAATGCAGAGGTTTAAGATACGTCTGTCAACAACAATTGATTCTAGACTAGAATTACTTCTCAAAAATGGCATTCCTCGAGACGATGTAGTTGAAAATCCCACAGTTCTTTTGAGAGATGAAAAAGAAATTGAAGAAAGGTTAAATCATGTTCACCAATTAGGAATTACTTGTAAATCAGTGAAATATCTAATGAGCAGCAGTAATAATGCAACAAAAATTCTTGAAGTATTGAAAGCGGAAAAAGAAGCGTTGGGGGAATGTAAAACAAATAAGGAATTTTTGTGTAAACATCTAGAGTGTAAGGAGGCTGATATTGACAAAATGGTAAAAACCTTTCCCAGCCTCCTATCTGTAAACCCATTGAAGTTAAAAAGAAGAATAGATTATGTTGTAAAGGAGTTAAACTTACCAAAAACTGATATTGTCAAATCTGCAAACATTTTTCGTTATAGTGACGAGAATTTGATGGAAAAAGTGGAATGGTTGATGGGTAATAGACTGGAAGTTGAAATGCAATGTCTGACATATAACAAGACACGTTTTTTAGCACACTTAAACAGAGGTACATCACAGAAAGCTTGTGAAGAAGTGTTGGGAGAATGTAAAACAAATAAGGAATTTTTGTGTAAACATCTAGAGTGTAAGGAGGCTGATATTGACAAAATGGTAAACAGTTATTCAGGGCTCTTATCCACAAACCCATTAAAGTTAAAAAAGAGAATAGATTATGTTATAAAGGAGTTGAACTTACCAAAAACACACATTGTTAAATTTGCAGACATTTTTAGTTATAGTGACGAGAATTTGATGGAAAAAGTGGAACAGTTGAAGGATAACGGACTGGAAATTAAAATACAATATCTGAGGTATAACAAGACACATTTTTTAGAATACTTAGACACAGCTACATCACAGAAAGCTTATGAAGAAGTATTGGGAGAATATAAAACAAAAAGGGAATTTTTGTGTAAAAATCTAGTGTGTAAGGAGGCCGATATTGACAAAATGGTAAAAAGTTATTCAGGGCTCCTATCTGTAAACCCATGCAAGTTAAAAAGAAGGATAGATTTTATTGTGAAGGTGTTAAACTTACCAAAAATGGATATTTTGAAAAATGCAGGAATTTTTAGGTATAGTGACAATAATTTGATGGAGAAAGTGGAACAGTTGAAGGATAATGGACTGGAAGTTAAAATACAATGTCTGACATATAACAGGATAGATTTTTTAGTATACTTTAACACAGCTACATCAATGAAAGCTTGTGAAAAAGTGTTGGGAGACTGTAAAACAAAAAGGGAATTTTTGTGTAAACATCTAGTGTGTAAGGAGGCCGATATTGACAAAATGGTAAAAAGTTATTCAAGGCTCTTATCTATAAACCCATTGAAGTTAAAAAGAAGAATAGATTTTATTGTGAGGGTGTTGAATTTACCAAAAATGGATATTTTGAAAAATGCAGGAATATTTTGTTATAGTGACGAGAATTTGATGGAAAAAGTGGAACAGTTGAAGGATAATGAACTGGAAGTTAAAATAGAATATCTGAGATACTACAAGATACGTTTTTTAGCACACTTAAACAGAGCTACATCACAGAAAGCTTGTGAAGAAGTGTTGGGAGAATGTAAAACAAATAAGGAATTTTTGTGTAAACATCTAGAGTGTAAGGAGGCTGATATTGACAATATGGTAAAAAGTTATTCACAACTCTTATCAGTAAACCCACTGAAGTTAAAAAGAAGAATAGATTTTATTGTAAAGGAGTTAATCTTATCAAAAACGGATATTTTGAATAATGCGGACATTTTTGGTTTTAGTGATAAGAATTTGGATGAAAAAGTGGAGGAATTGAAAAAGAATGGACTGGAAGTTAAAATTAGGTGTCTTGTCTTGTCAAAGAAAAGATTTACTGAATATTTAAATAGAGCTGCTGTCAGTCAGTTTAACATTTAAAAGAATTAAACAGGATATAACGAAATTGTTCAGTCTCCAAAAAATGGATATTGTGAAAAATGCAAACAATTTGCATTACACTAACATGACATAAGTAAAGCTTAAGAAGCGTTGGGAGAATGTAAAACAAATAGGGAATTTTTATGTTAACATTTAAAATGCATGAAGGTTGATATCGATAGCATGGTAAAGGCCTCTCTGTAAACAAACAAAAATTAAAAGAAGAATAGAGTTTATCATAAAGGATTTGAACTTGTCTAAAATGGACATTGTGAAAACAGTTTTGGTGTTAGTGGTGAGAATTTGATTGAAAAAGTGGAGCGATTGAAGGTTAGTGGATTGGAAGTCAAATGAGTTGTCTTTGTCCTATCAAAGAAAAGAGTCATCGAATATTTAAATAGGGCTGCTTTCAGTCCGAGTTTAGCATGTAAAAGAAATTAAAGGGGATATATCAGAAATTGTTTCAGTCTGCCAAAGACCTATGTAGGAGCCATAATTTTAGCCAAAAAGCTAATAAAAAAAGGCCAAACATAGAAAAAAAAATAGAACAAGGTGATCAGAAGATCCCCCGCCGGTAACCATCTTTCAAATTTTGTTTAATTTTGGCAACAATGGCTATCTTGAATTGATTATATCCAAACAAAAGCCTTAATGCACATCTAGATATCCTTAGGAATATTTCTCTGACATTTCATAGGGGTTAGTTTAGTGCATTTACAAGAAATCAGTATTTTTTTGTTTTTTCATTCTTTTGGTTTCCATGGCAATAGGAGCCATTTTGGAAAATTCAAACTAAACCTCTGAAAAGCAACCTCTCAAGAACTATTTTACCACAAAGATTTGGAATAGTGAAATCTGTATATCTCTGTTTTTTCTTTCTGATTTTCTGGTTACCATAGAACAATAGTCATTTAACTTCCAACCCTTTATGCACCTCTAGACATCTAAATGAAGTTTCATGATGTTTGGAATATTCCTAAGACGTCATAATAACCAGTTAATAGTTGTAGTGAAATCGACAAATATTTGTGTCTTTTTTACCTCAGTTTCCTTTTTAGAATAGTAACAGCAGCCATTTTGACAACTTCAAAACCGTGATACTTTTCTACACATACTAAGTATGATTCCCCAAGTTTCGTTAAGTTTAGATAAAGAAAACTAAACATTTCCATAAAAAAGACATTCTTTTTGTTTCCACGACAACAACATCCACCTTGAACTGGTCGAATGGAAACAAAAGCCTTAATGCACATCTAAACATTCTTAGGAATATCATTGTGAATTCTCAGGAAGTTTGGTGCAGCAGTTTACAAAATATCAACATTTTTCCAATTTTTGCCTCGTGTGCGACGTAGTCGCTGAAGGCGAGACATAGGAATTGTTTTTCTGGCCGCAGAAGAAACTTTCATTAAAAGGTGTATATCTAAGGAACTGCTTTATCTAGGTATACCAAACTGGGTTCATACATGTACATACCTTATGATTAGTACTTGTCAGTCAGCTACATGTCATATGACCTTGACCTCTGTGTCACTGTCTAGTGAGAATGTCAAGTTTTTGTGATAAAGTTAGTTTCTAGGTATCCCCTCATGATAGGTCAACTATATTTGGTATATCAATTGATCTTAATTAGTACATGCTAGTCTGACGTGTCACCTGACCTTGGCCTCAGTATCACGGTCCAGTGAGAAATGTCAAGTTTTTGTGATTAGGTCCACTCATGATAGGTCAACTATATTTGGTATATGAATTGACCTTTATTGGCACATGTCAGTATGGCACGTGTTACCTGTCCTTGACCTCACATTTCAGTGAGCAAGGTCACATTTTTGTTATTAGGTCAGTTTCTTGGTAATCACTCATGATAGGCCAACTATATTTGGTATATGATTTAATCTTAATTGGTGCATGTCAGTCTGACATGTGTCACCTGTCCGTGACCTCACTGCAACGGTCCGGTGAGCAATGTCAAGTTTTTGTGATTAGGTCAGTTTCTTGGTAAATACTCACGATAGGTCAACTATATCATGTATATTTGGTATGTGAATTGATCTTGATGGGAACATGTCAGTATGATATTTGTCACCTAACCTTGACCTCATTGTCACTGATCAGCGAGCAATGTCACGTTTTTGTGATTAGGTCAGTTTCTTGGTAGCTATTCATGGTAGGTCAACTATATTTGGTGTATGACTTGATCTTAATGGGTACATGTCAGTCTGACATGTGTCGCCTGACATTAACCTCACTGTCATAGACCAGTGAACAATGTCAAGTTTTTGTGATTACGTCAGTTTCTTGGTAACTACTTACGATAGGTCAACTATTTTTAGTATGTGACTTGATCTTAAGAGGTAAATGTCCGTATGACATGTTGACCTTGACCTCAATGTTACGGTCACGTGAGCATTGTCAAGTTTTTGTGATTAAATCAGTTTCTTGGTAACCACTCATGATAGGTCAACTATATCATGTATATTTGTTATATGAATTGGTCTCAATGGGTACGTCTCAGTCTGCAGTGTATCATCTGTCCTTGGCCTCATTGTCATGATCCAGTGAGCAACGTCAAGTTTTGTGATTTTTGGGTCGGTTTCCAGGTAACCACTGATGTTAGGTCAACTATATTTGGTAAATGAATTGATCTTAAGGGATACATGTCAGTCTGGTATGTGTCAGACTTGTGTTTCTGAATATATTTTTGTTCCGAGATATATTTGTGTGCCAAGTCTTCTTTATTGTTTGGTTTCCATGTCAACATCAACCGTTCTGAAAAATTCAAGCTATAATTCTGAAAGAGAACCACCCAATGACTATTCCTCAAAAGTTTGGTTGCCATTCGTAAAGTAGAATTTTCCGTCAAAAGATTTTTTGTCAAAAGAAGAGATCAAATTGTGTCGGACGGACAAAAAAAAGTATGACGGACACAAGGATACCCAT
>JAOXYI010000008.1:420854-436023 GCA_028566495.1 Lithophaga antillarum
TTGATATTTAGCAGCCATACTGTGTATAACAATTTCAAATAAGTCGCTTATCCACTTCCTGTTTGATGACTACATGATATATAGCAAGAGCAGTAATATTTGTAACATTTTGCTCAGCAACTACAACTCACGTCTTTTTTATATTTGGCAGCAAGCTTTGTCTAGGTATGCCATACCATGTAAAGCAATTTCAGACGTGTAACTTATTCATTTCTTGTTATTCCAGTTTAAGCTCTTTAGTAGGGAGTAGGAGTATACATTTGTGAGCATTAGCTCACAGTTCCCACTTGTTTGTCAGTATAATTCCTATATTGACCTTCAATGCTGGTGTCGTTACCAATGATGGTACTAATGGCACGACATCATAATGCTTTCTCTTACAAATGACAGGCAAAGAATGAAGGAAACAAGTGGGAATTTACAAGAAATATTAACCACTAGTTGTTAAGCAAATTGTTTCCCACTTGGTTGAGAAAGCTGAAAATGTACCTAATCACAGGAGAAAAATTGTTTACACAAGGGTTTTCTGCATACATTCCTTAAAACATCAAATTTTATAAATTTTATTTTCATCATCGATTTTTTGTTATTTACATTAACACAATACTAATATAGGTTCTCAACCTAAAGCTCACAGTCACAGAAACTTAAAAATATCAGTTCATTCAAACATTCACACACTGTCTATAAAAATAAACAACAATAAAACTCACATTCAGCAATTAAACATCCATTAAAAAACACATTCTCTGCTGTGTACAAATTCATGAATCAACAATAACAAAAATGTAAAATAATGAAAAATAATAATAATGATAAGTTTTTTGTGTATATCAAGACTCTTTTTGAAGCATCTTTACCACAAAAAAATGGTAAACTACTGTTAAATGTCCTGATAAGTTATTGTAAAATGTACTGGTAAATTACTGTAAAGTACTGGTCAATTACTTTTCAACATCAGTATACTATGGTAAAATATAATGGTAAATCATTGTTAAATGTGTTGGTAAAATAATGTTAAATGACCTGGTAAATTTGTTTAATGTACCGGTAGAATACTTTTAAATGTACTGGCAAATTACTGTAATATGTACAGGTAAACCAGTTAAATTTGTTGGTAAAATACTGTTAAATGACCTGGTAAATCTGTGTACTGTATTTGATTACTTTTAAATGTACCAGTAAATGACAGTTAACTTAGTGATAATAACTTAAAAAGGGTTTTTCTTTGTCTTTAAGTGAAAATGAGACAAACACTCCCATTGGTCTGAACATGGGTCAAAAATACCCTGATCATTTTTAAATGATAAAATGAAAGTAAAGCTTGTGATCAAATTAAAAGCTCAAATCAGTATCAACTTCATGCACTTAATGACCAGTTTTACCTTAATTTTTGTTAATGTTTTTAATATTTGATTACTGGTCATCAATAAAACTTACGAGCAATTCTGATTACAAAAGAATTGGAAATGAGAATTATATATTGAGAGCTTTTTTTTTCAATACACAGTTTGAAGCACTTATACATGTTAATTATTTTCCACTGCAATGTTTTTTTTCCTCAAAGATTACTTAGAAAGGATATGGATGTAAATGTAAACAAGGGAAAATCCCATAAAGTTCAAGGTAAAAAACGTAAAAGAGCAGCACTTTGAAAGTTGTTCTTCATCTTAATGTTAAGTATTAAGCTGGATGTGGTGATCAAAGACTTCATATTTTAATTCTGTAATTTTTGTTTTTGTGAAGTACAAAAATATAACACAATGCCAGTCCAGAGAAAAGAGTAATTGTGTAATTTTTTTTCGCTGAGATTTTTCTGTATATCGAAGTAAGAAAATCTGGCTCAGAGAAAAGAGAAATTTTGTGTATTTTCTATCGCTGAGATTTTTGTTTTTCAAAAGAATCGTTTTATCATTTGTTCTGATACATTGATTTCTATTTCATCACACAGTCTACTCTGATTTTTACATTCTTAAAAATGTAAAACCTTTTTTGTAGTTTTTCCTTAAAATGGAATCTAAAATGAAATATGTACAAAGAATTTTGTAAAATGTACAAAATTTTAATAAAAAAAAAATTGAACATTATCATACAAATCCAACTATAAACAAACTATTCAGAACTGTGACAAAACAAACTGCATTGAATTATACAAATTTATTCAAATGAGGTAATTAATATGTATGAGCAAGAACAACCATGTATACATTTGATAATAAATGTAAACAACTAAATCTTCACTAACAAAACAACACACAACTCTCAAGATTTCACAACCTCTAAGAGCTGGCCAAAAAAAATATGTAATAAAACTGATACTGATGAAATTTGGTAATATAATGCTGTTCGGAATAAAAAATGTTTAATTCTATCTTTCTCTAGAAGCAAAAATTTTTGTATGCTATTTAAATTATAACTTCAAATTTGTTAATAAATTTCTCTAAGGTTCAGAGAATTTCTGTACAAAAGAAATTTTAATTTGCATCATACAAGATTTCGTCTCACAAAAAATTTCCCGAAAAATTAGCAAAAGCAAAATGCACCACCTATGAACAAAATCGTCCAATTGAATCATGTCAGGTGATGAAAACTGAACTAAAATACGAAGAAACTTTTTGGACTTCAGTGAAACCAAAATCAGATACTGTCAACAGAAGCCACCAGCATCACATAATACCATACCAATCCTTGCTGGAGTTTGAAAATGCTTGAAAGTTGATTCAACCCTTTTGAATGTGGACATAATTTCCTGTTGAATTTAACATCCAGTATCCCTTTTGTGTTTTTTGACAAGACACAATTCTATTTAATCAGAAACCGTCTGTACACAATGAAGTTTGTTATATAACCTCTTGCAGCTTTGAGCTTCAAGTAAACAAAGCACTTAAATCAATTTTCAAAAACAGTCCCTAATAATAATAACAATAACACATTAGTACACATTCATACAATTTAAAATATATTTTTTTCATTAAAACAACCTGGCAGTAAGCTACACGCTAAATGACAACACAGCAATTACAAAAGCTGTAGGAACTATTTTTAATGAGGTAAACTGGTCATATAAATCAGAACTACTTTCAATGATGCAACAAAGTGTCAACAATGTTAAAATTATGTGTAATAATAAAAAATTATTTTAGACATTGTTAAAAATGCAAATTATGATTGAAAAGAAATAAGAACAACAACAGATCTCTTTGACCTAAATTATAGGAGTTTGTGTCTTTAAAATGAGAAGGTGTTATCATAGCACCATATATCTGTCAATTAAAGCAACTTTTACAACCTTGGGTTATAAATAAAATATGAAAAATTCTGAAGTTTTAATTGGTCCATCACAACCTATTGTAGTCATGGCAACCATCTTTCTGAACACACTTTCGCTGAAGATCATTTTGATATTTAATCCTCTAAAATGTTCTAAGGACTATACTTGTGTATGGAGACGATCTATATTCAATGGTGTTGTTTCATTATTTTCGTCCCCACTTTCGTCACTTAAATTAACCTCGCTATCCTCGATTTCACAAAGTCCTGAAATGTCTGAACATGAGGCATTTGTCGAGGTATATCCGCCCATAGAGTCAATCATGGATGAGCGAACATTATATTCACTGTCTGTAATGTTGTCTTGGAAACCAAGCAAAGGTTGTTGGGCAGGAAACCCATAATGCACCACTTCATCATTATCATCCAAATCGTCTTCACTTAACTGACTAACACGATTTTCTCCTCCCCTGAATTCTTCTGGTGGATCAGGAAAATTTTCATTGTCACTATAATCATCACGAGATTCATCATTTAAGTTATACATAGGTAGATATTCATTGGGATGCAGGCGGAAATTGTGCTGTGGAAGTTCGTAACTTTCTTGATTTGGAGAATCATCATTGTTAACATACTGTGAAAAAATTTCTTGATAATTTGGTGGGTTTAAGTAATGGTCTGTGTCACACTCATTGTCTGCAAACTCCGAGTCCCCAACATATTCAGATTCCAACATTTCTGGGTCTGTATACATTCCCATATCATTACTAAAATTATGTTGTCGGAAGTCTGCATGTTCATTGGATTCATTACTATGGGGACTAGAACTTGGTGAATCTGGACATTCTCTGTTTGGTACTTCGCTGATATTTGGTAAAGATGGCCGAGGTGCCCAGTCTGAAGCATCCCAATGGTAGTCTGGAAAAGACAGCAACAGAAAAGATAATTTGTATGTATGTTTATAGTACAAGTAGTAAATATAGCCTTCATTTTTTTCATGTTTTAAATAAAGCAACTACATCAGCAGCCTTCATTTTTTTCATGTTTTAAATAAAGCAACTACATCAGCAGCACATGTAAATCATTACCCATACAGATACAGAGGAAGATGCATTACTCGAAATGTACAACAAAAACATTTACAGATATGCTTGTAATGAATAATCAACTTTCTTCAAGATGTTGGAAATAAAGAAATATACACGTAGATGCTGGAAATAAAGAAATATATACATAAACACAAATTTCAAGAAAGGAATTATAAATTGTTAGGTAATCTTATATCACTATAAACCGTAACAAGATTTTAAAGAATATTGTGATACAGTCAAAGATGAAAACTCTGGTGTAGTACATGTGCATTATGGTACTCCCATGTCTTAGAAGGGGAAACCATGGCAACCAAAACTGTTTACCAACATCAAATGACACATGATGGTGTACTACAATATTAAGAGTATGTCCACAAACTTTATGATCAAGTCTGAAGGAAACGAAAACCTGTCTAGTGTTCACCAATGTAGTAATGAGGTCACAGTAAATTTAAAACTATCTAGAAACATAAAAAAATACTTCTGAAACAGGTACAATGTATATATAATTAGTTCTTGTTGTTAGGCTATGACTGAGCAACTTATGACTTGGCTTTTATACTGTTTTGCTGAAGCATGTTGTTAATTAGATAATATTGTGATAGAGTAGTATGAATGATAGAAAATGTTTACAGTTTACATAAATTCATGTAAAATTGCACCGCAGCAAGTATTTCCTGTCAATTTAAAAAATAATAAGCGTCTAAAAATGGCTAAACATAATCACTGGAACAAGTGAATTAATTTAACTTTGTGAAAATTTCTTTTGTCTTTGTACAAAAGTAGATGTTAGATGGCCGAATAACACGTCTGTAACATTTTAATGTAATCGATATGTACCTACGTGTATGTTTAAATGTAATTTTAGCAAAATGGCTGTAAAATGCTAAAGCACTGTGTCTTGAAACTACAGTGTAGAAAAAGGGACAAAAGTTAGCCATGCTTATGATTGACTATAATTATATTCTAAACTACTATCAAAAAGTAAAATGCAATACAACTACTAAGGATCAAATTCACAATACAGAAGAAACTGGAAATTTCATAATCACAAAAAAATGAACTTACTGTGTACAGAGATTAAAAACTGACTTGTTTTACTGTGTAAAATATCAACATGTGCACTATTTTAAATTCAAGTAAAATTACTTTGTATTCAGGAATATTGATGAGACCAACTGATGTCTCTAACTGTAAACTATACTGGTTCATTGATTCTAGCACAGAAAAACATTTTATTATCCTACCCTAGCTTTGTTGATTCTAGCAGGAAAATTGCCATAAAATAGTTTAGTTCATACCTAGCTTATATGTATGCTATATAGTATTTTCCATATAATGTGAAAAAGTATATATAGATCATGCAAAAGAGACCACATATAAAGAAATGAAAATTGACCTTAGGCAGAACATAAAATAAACAGAACTGCAACATCTTTCACAGGTTGGTAATAAAACATGCAAAACTGAAATTTCTGCTTAGAACAAAAGAAATACATTTAGAGCATCTGGCAAAAGTCATGTCTCTTGCTAATAAAAATCTCGTTGAACCCAGATTGAAAGACGATACTCTATTTATCAAAAAATTCTTAAACATATAGCAGGTATTTTTTTTGGTGATATTTCACAAACTGTCAAGTTCATATTGATATGTAAAATGATGTATTACTTCAAAATACACTGACCTTTTGGGCAATTCTAAGAAAATTGCAAAAAATTAATGAATTTCATTCAACTTGAGCAATGCAAAGTTTAAATACTGCATTATATAGTATACTGAATGTACCCCTTGTTCTAGGTAAGAAATCTTTGGTCAAAGACAAAAAAGTGAGACTGACTTTTGCCGTGGGTGAAGCCAAGCGAATAGAGCATGCCTAGCTCTGATTGGCTACCTTTCCGTTTCTTTCTTCTACCTGATTTTGATGCAGCTGCGTGGAAAAAGAAGTGTCGTGTTAAAGGCAATTGCAAAATCTTAATACAGAATGATTTTTTTTAAACTGTTTTTTAATATCTGAAGATCAAATAAAGTTGCTCGAAGATATTTATTTTTACCTTTGTTTCTCCACATGATCGTGTAATCCCCAAAACAATTATCTATATTCTCCTCATTTTCCTCAATAAAACTGCTTATTTCTTACATTCACCGGAAAAGAAGATTTTTTTCTCTCCCTTATCCTAAACAAAACTGGACTTAATTCTTACAGTGGTCTACCAACTCGAACACTCAATTTTTTCTTCCAGCTTAATATAATCACAGTATTTGAGAACTACCTCTACACCATGAATGAATTTAATCATTTATTTCTTCAAATTAAAAAAAAATCATTCTGCATCCATTTCATTCTCAAAATCAAATTCCTTTCTACAGAACCAAATCCTGTACACTATTATAGAAAATCTAGCATATTTTATACAAATCTTTATAAAGATAACAGACAATGATGAAATGACATGATGTTTTAATTAAAAATAAAAATAGAACACTATTTTAATCATTTTATTTAGTATGTCATGTCAACTCACCTCCATATCCTCATTTAACGATTAAAATGTTTATATTAATTTGGAAATTAAAAAAAATATATGCATATAATCTTTTGAAAATAACAGTATTTAAATAGCTTCAAAGATTTCCTGCTGAAAAATAGTTTATTTCCTAACATCCTGATATACTAAAGTTAATGAAACATGTAAGATATTTGATTTTTTTCTGCTAGCGACTGCCAAATCTGTAACCAGCATTCAATAATAAATCTGCATGCAAAAGCAAAACAATCCCTCCCAAAATTGTAAAAGAACATAAATCTGGAATCAAATGTTTTTAAAAAATTCCAATTTTTTAAAAATATTATTTCTTACCTATCAGTCAGATAAGAAGTGGTGTGTCTACATATATATATAGATGTATGTAATGAACGAATGCAAATGAAAAGCAAGAAACTTGGCAACAACATGGAAAGAAATTGACATGTGCTACATTTCATTTTCATTCTGCGATTTTTTTGTCATAAAAAAAAATTGTGTAACCAAGTCCCTGCTACAAAATTATTAATGAAATTTGAAAAAAAAAAAAAAAAAAAGCTAAAAGATTAATATCGTAGAATCAAGATATATGTGAAATATGCAATGAAAACAAAACACGAATCAAGAATTCCTAAAAAAGCTAAAACACAAGCTAAAGCAGTGATGATTGAGAAATCCTACATGATTTGCACTATTTCTACTGAGAATATTAAACAGTGACTGGCTATCTACATATTCAGTGTTTATATTAAATGATAGTGATTTTTATGTTACACCCACAGAAATATGTACGATTTTCAAAGTTTAAATTGCAATGTACAGTGAGATCTAATGCATCTGATATTCGTCATTACCACCTTGATTTGTTAAAAGGAATGTGAATTTGTTTTTCAAATAATATTAGGTCTTTCATCTTCAAAATATGTAATGATTTTTCTCAGCTAAATTCTGCTTTTACTATACAGTTTTCAATGGAGTTTCTTATTTTTACATCAAAATTAATTCCTAATCTTCCTATTCAGATCCCATTCTACTATGTATGACAACCCAAAGAGACATTAAAGGACCAGAATGTTAAACGTACAATATAAATGGCATATATCATTTCTGGTATGAACAGGCTTAAACAAATTTCAAGAAAATTTCCATCGTATGTTTTCAGTTATAAATGTGTATGTCAGCTTGACACATGTCACATGACCTTGACCTCATTTTCACGGTCTACTGACTTAAATTTACACCACATTTTCAAACATTGTACCTCTTACCAAGTGCACATACAAATAAAAAATTAGAAGTTCACTTGATACAGCACACAGTTTATACAGAATTGCAAGACAAACTCTGTAAAAATACATTTTCACTATAAAACTACTGATTGAAAGGGTTAAATTTTAGCTTTTTACCTGTAGACAATAAGAAAAAAACCCAGAAATAGAAGCCCTTAAATTTTCCCTGAGTTATGAATTCAGTTTTCATAAACTGCAGAATATAGCCCCTCCATGAAAAAATAACCCAAAAATCTGCATTAAGCCTTGCACAACAAATGATGAAGCGATGACATCAAATACAGATGATTTAATCATGATTAATATGATAATGATGATAAGTGTGGTTTATAATATTAAACCAACCTGGTTCATCCTCAGACTCAGACACTGGTAAACTGCTAAATGAGACATTATCTGGAGGCCCTACTTGAGGTCCTGGGATATTCTTTACATATAATTTCTCTGGATGATTTTTATCTGTTGATGAAAAATTCCTCATAAGAATCAATATGACAGGAATTACTCAGCACAAAAATCAAAGGTTATGTATCCATTTCATAAACGTTTTTCATTTCAAGTGCTTTAACTGGATGAATTCATCTATTAAGGGTAGATAATTCATTTAAATAAAGTTTTCAAAGTCGACTTTTTTTTTTTAGACATTTGAATATAATCTTAGTGACCTGCAGAATCAAAATTATTGTTCATACTTGATTGTTTTTACTTGTCAAACATTCAAGAAATCCAGTTATGTTTTTTGTCTTCTTTCAACCAGTATCCTAATTGTGTAAATGGCACTTGCTAGACCTTTACAAGACTAGTATTTAACAATTATTAGGATTGAATTATCTATAAAAGACAGTAAATAGAATACCTTCATGATGTTCCAGCATATTTTCCATCTCCCATGGAGTTTTCTGTATGGAATCTGTATCAGATGGTGTATTTGAAGAAGGCAATGGTGCTAAAGATGGTGCCTGACTGGCAACCATTCGAGGTAGAGGTGCAAAGGTCTGTAAGTATTCTGCATAATAAGGAATGTTTTGAATATTTTCTAATTCGTCAGCGGCACTTCCGTAATTCCTGACATTGTCAAAGTTATTTAACGTGTTGAGGGAATCATGGTTGCTAGGAGTATATGATGCTGGACGGTCAGGGACTGGAGGTGGGCGTGGACTTGGTGGTGGATGGGTTATGTCCATGTTGCTCTTCTTTATTCCATTTTTGCACGTGTCTTCTTTCAGCGATCGTAACATGACATCTGTTTCATCTGTTGGAATTCCAAGTGTGATGTTGCCATAGCGACTGTTGTGGCGACGTCGATAGCACTGAACAGCAACAAACAAGAAGGCAAGGAAAATCAATCCTCCAGCAACTCCTGTGAAATAGCAAAAAATAATGTCTTCATCAAATATATTAACAGAGACATATAATGAAAACACTGTATTTACAACGAAAATTTAATTCACTTACAAAAATAACAAATGTTATATGTGTATAGGAAACTTGAATCTCTAAAGATATACTTACAATCTTTATGGAAAGAGGTGTTCTGAATTCATTGAAGGTTTATTTCAGCTATGTCAAGCAAACATTTCCTAAACTATAATTATAAAAATTCCAAAGTTTCAAATAATAGCAGTCTTTCTGGTCAAGTATCTCATTTTCAGCAATTTTGACCAGTCATAATATTTTGATGCAAAAAATAGGTGGAAAATGTAATTAACTAACCAATGATAATATACAGTTCCTCTTGTGTGATGCCAGCTGAGTTAGACACCATATTAGGTGTAATCAACTCTTCACAGTTACGTCCAGCAGATTTTTCAGTACAGTTACAAATATAAGTGTTGTCTGTATTATGACATGTGGCTCCATTTTGACAAGGACTAGATCTGCAGGCACTTATTATCTTCTCACAATGTTTACCTATGTAAGAAATTGTACACAATTTATTAAATCATAGGCTTGTTAAAATAATCTCAAGATACTGATTATGAATAAATAAATAAAACATAATCTTGAGGTATGAAACATAGGTTACACTGAGCTACTTTTTGTACCAGGGATGCACTTTCATTCTACGTTCCAGGTCACAATGACCTTGATTTTGTATGTAAAATATTGTTTTTTCCTGATACATACATATAATTATTGTTGTAGACAAAAATTACATCCAGGACAAGCTTCTACTAGAATATAAAGAAAATATAGCAGTCTGTAAACACAACCGCCATATTCCCATGCTCCCTGCTGCATAGTATACAAAAACAGTTTTTCAAAAAAGAATTACAAATTTTTAAAATTGGCTGTTACCCTAACTTGATCTGAGTACTGGTACTAGAAAATTTCAAGGAAATGGAATAAAAATAATATGTAGGCCAAGAAGGTATTGTGACAGACAGGTCAAAAACATTATATCCCTCCCGACTTCATAGTGTTGTGTGTAACACACTGTCGAGGAACTCAGACTCGGACAAATATTGACTCTTTGTTTTGATATCATTTAATACAATTAAGATGACAGAAATTGAAATGCAGGCAATACATGCTTCAACAGAAGGAATAAATCTGAACTTTTCAAGGCCTGAGTTCCCCATCAGCAAATAACAGGTTCTCCTATGGTCAAGGGGAGATAACTAAAATAAACTATTTCCCTTTACACAAGTGTTAATATGGTGCATCCAAAACTGGTTGAAAAACTCCAAGCTTAGACTTATAAAACACAGGGTAAATGTATGTAAATGGACTGAATGCAAGCTATACTTGTTTTTTTGACTTGGTAAATACAGTACAGCAGAATGTATTCCCTTTGTATTGTAAATGGTTCTACTATACAGGTTAATTACCTTCAAAACCAGCCAGACAGTTACAGACCATAGAGTAAGGTCCTTCTATACAGGTGCCATTATTTTTACACTTATCTTCGGAACAATATTTTCCATATTCACAGAATTTCCCTCGATAAGGTGTGGGACATTTACATTCAAAATCATTGGGAATATCTTTCTTGTTCACACACTGGCCTGAAATACAAAGAAATATTTAATCAAAAAGATTAACACACAACTACAGTTTAAACAAACTGATATTAATATGCTTATCTGAATATTTAGACAGTATAATCTTCAGTTTTCTCTGTGTTTAAGCAACCTGCCAGACAAATTGTTATTTTAATAGTAGATATTTGCATCATGTTAACTTTCTGTCAATCTCTTTAAAATTAATTACGGTAAATAGCCATAGCTTGAACTCAATTGGTTCAAGCACCATGCATTTTGCCAACCACTTTTTTCAGTTCCACCAATTATTTTTGTGTATTCATTTCTACCAAACACCTGAACACTCCCACAACTCAAACTAATTTTGACGGTCCCTTTGGGGTTCAAGTTACTGAAGTTCTGTACTACACAATTCTTAAACTTAGTATATAGATAGAATTGATGTTCACTGAAATAAATTTTTGTGCGATTCCTTGTCAGTGTTCCGTAAGGATATTAACACTTCAAATTTATACTTACCATTATTTTGGCAAGGGTTATTTGCACATGGATCACTGTCTATTTCACATCTTTTACCATAAAATCTGTCAGAACATGTACAGATGTAACTGCTTCCTATCACCTCACAGTTACCATTGTTATCACATGGGAAAGTACTGCAGATATCTACAGAATAAGAAATTGAAAGTAGTTATGAAATAATAAACAAGCTTTTCTTGTATTTATTCATACTTTGAAATGAAAATTACTCAGAGTCAGTGAAATGGAGATAACCCAAACATGACTTGCTACAGGTGAGTACATTATCAGGAATAATAAAAAGATTACCTCTCCCAACTAACAGCTCACTAATATGTTTTGATATTAAAAACAGCCATTTGTCAGAGACAAGTTCTGGTATACTTGTCATAATCGCCAACTGAAATTCATTTTCTCATATGACATCAAACTAAGGGCCATTTTCGTTCCTAATTTTCAATAGCTCATAACAGACAAAGAACCATGAACAAACCAATTTTTCTTGTTCAAACCACATAATGGAAAAGGCCTTATTTTCCATAAAAGAACTTTGAAAACTTAACCCAGTAGTAAGGCTTAGAATCTTAGAATACTTCTAGAGGTTTAAGATACATACTTGTTCCAGTAGGCTGTTGATAGCTGTCTTTACAGTGGAACTGTACAAATTTGAATTCTTGGTCGACTGCAACAGCATTGCTACCCTCAAATGGCAGTCGTACATTAAATAGACGTATGTTTTCCATACATCCTTCGAACCCTCGTCTGATATCATGGAAACCATTGTACATTTCAACTTCAGCACCAAAATAAACATGGTTTGATCTCAGATCCAGGACATCATTACTGCCTGGAGAAATCGCCATACTGGAGTACATGTCATCTAAAATAAGTTCTGCCATTTTGCCACGTCTTTCCACAATGATGGTGTGCCATTCTCCGTCACTGACCAACAATGGTATAACAACAGTTCCTTCACCACTTCCACAGTCAAATCTGTACTGTAACATTCCATTAAATACCTGAAAAAATAAAACAACTACAGTACAACAAAGGCACTTTAATTAATGATGAGGGTGGAATCACTTTAGAAATCTTAAGAAGTTAAAGTTTCATGCATGGTTGAGCTGTCATTAAAGTGCTTTCTGCCATCCCCATACAATTTTTTTCTAGAACAGCCCCAATTAACTGTCTTTAAATTCACATACAAGTGCAGATGACATTAATTTACAATTTCAGACCATTCCATTCCATCCCTTCCCACAAATGTCTATCTTTAATACAGACAATTTAGTTTTGCTTACCTCCAGTATACTGTAGTCCACGTTGCCCTTAGCATACATTATGGTGGACACTTGTTTTCTGGTTTTGATCCTCAGTGACAGACTTAATCTACTCTCAATAGTGAAGGAATCCTGAAGTGTCCATCTGGCATAACTCTTACCGGAAAATGTCATTGGCTTGTCACCTGTAATAATGATAATGTTATTATAGTCCTGGATAAATGTTCATCTCGTCATACACGGACTGAACCGCTCTGTATCCACTGCTGTTAGTCATCAGCTTTCCAACAACAACCATAGTCTAAATTCAGGGCTTTCAGTACGTCTACGCGTGTGTAAAACATTTACTTATATGCACGTTTAAAGAAACAGATTTTACGTTTCAGGCACCAATTTTTCTACGTTTCCTGTTTTCTCTTCCTACATTCAATGAACAAACATGATGTGTCTTAATAGTCAATCATGCCTCGTGCTTAAACCTAAAATTGGACAAAATGTTATAATAAAGGCATAGGGGATGGAAGAGGGAATATTGTTTGGGGAAGTGCAATTACCCCTTATTTCTCACTCCAAAAGGTGGGGAGGAAGATTATGTTTCCTTACATCTTTGGGCTGCCATTGTGTTTAAAGGAAAACGATTAAAAACGATATTATAATGTATGAGCATTAAATAATAATAGATTATACGATTATGCTAATGTTTTGTTGTTATTTGGTGTGTTTTGCTGTTCTGACTAGCGATTGTGGGTGTTGACCCTCCCAAGACTTTCTTCTACCACCTATATATTAAGGTGAAATGGAACGTTTGATATATATTTGCAAACGAATAACTTGAATTTCCATAGCAGAAATGCCGGAGATAATTTTAGCACAGAATGTACCATAATAAATAGCCTCACTTGACACTTTATAAAGATTTTAAAAAATTTTATCCTAATTTAGCACGATGAACCAAGTTTGGGACTAAACAAAACCAAAAAAATCCGTCCGTCATATTACATTGTCGCCTAAGTACAAAATGTAGAAACTTTATTTTTTATCTGGCCTTCTCGATTATCTCGATTATCGCGAAAAAATGTTTTATACTCTGCAGTAGGGAGATGGGTTATGCGAGCTATATTTATCTCTAATACAGTATTCAGTAGTTTCTTTGATCCCAGTGGTATGATTAGTATTGTCCAACCTTACTGTGTAGATTTCGGACAATTTGTTTTTGTGATAATTAGGAAATAAAATTAGGTCTTCATATGGTAATAATGAGCTGAATTTATTTATTTTTTTGATCACTTGAATAATTCCTTGACTCGAAGTAATATCGACGTTGATCTATTGACTGTGACAAAACGAAATCCGACTATACTTCAATATTTGTGCTAACAATTGTTAGATTTAGAAGCCGTCTGAAAAGCTGATTTATGTAAATTACAGAACCGAATGTTTTAATAGAAGAAAACAAATATAACATGTACAAGATTTGGAACTGTACTACAATACATGTACACTGTACTCAATCACTGTATTAGGATTTAATGTACTTTTTATTATTGTAGTTTATTCCAAAAATTCCGGATTTAATTTCATTTTTATTCTTTAATTTATGACATATTTATAATAAATTTGTATCTGTATACTGGTTTCTGTGCTGTTTAAACCAGAATCCTTCATCCTCTCCTTTTTCATTTTCTAAGATTTTTGTTTAAATCCGTGGTGATAAGTTTCGAACTTTCACACAGATTTACCATGACATTTTTTCTTACACTAACATCTACAGTGAAATCAATCCAGTGTCAACTTGTTCATAAAGCCGATATGGAAATATTGTATAATAATTCATGCACTAAAAGAACCCAAGCTACATGTATATCAAATATACACATTATGAATGCCTACAAAGAGTCACTTCAACCAGTCGGTTATTTTGTAGCTTCTTGTGTTCCTCCTTTTGTGGTACATTCTTCCCAATCTGGCCAGAATCTTTCTTTCATTCGTTCACAATAATCACATAGGTTGGTATACTCTAAAATGACAGACGGAAATCTGAATTACATCAGCAATCATATACAGCATCACAACCTTTACCTAAGAAATGAATGCATATTTTTGTAGTTTTACACGACTGTAAAAGTGAGAACTGAAGCACATTTGTATGATGCGCGGAAGAGCATCAATATAGAAATGTGCGATCGGTTCTCACTTATACAGTCAAATAAGAC
>JAOXYI010000008.1:436123-447419 GCA_028566495.1 Lithophaga antillarum
ATACAATTTTGAAACTAGACACCCTAAGGATGATTGTGGCCAAGTTTGGTTCCAATTGGCCTAGTGGTTTCAGAGGAAAAGATTTTTAAAAAAGTTTACGATGAACAACAACGGACGCCAAGTGATGGCAACAGCTCACATGGTCCTTTGGGCCAGGTGAGCTAAAAAGGTCGAGAAAAATGTCTGTATGTTCTCAAAATATTGCTTCATAAATTTAAAATACCTGTATCAGCATCAATACTGAAGTACTGCATCATCTCCCTGCTTGGTATTGAATATGTCAACATCCCATTGGTTCCTGGATCTTCATCAAATGCTGTTACCTTGGTAACTATCATTCCTTTTCCGAGATTTTCCAAAATGGTGGCACGGTACAAACTTCTGGTGAATACTGGTGTATGGTCATTACTCCTCTTCACAGACACACTTACTTGAGTAAAAGCAGTGAAAACTCCGTCTGTCACAGAAATGTTTAAGATATATGCATGTAAGAGGGTCCCAACACGTCTGCTGGACAGAGTTATCACTCCTGTTTGCTGATCAATATGGAAAACTTGATCAATATTTCCACCAACGATAGAATACTGTAGGTTTCCTTCGCTACAAGGGTCTGGGTCAGAGGCCATGACCTTGGTAACATAGGAACTGCTAGGTTGGTCAAATACTGAACAGTCATATGACAGCTGTTCAAAGTATGGTGGATTATCATTCAAATCTTGCACAATGACATGTAGTGGGGCTGTTGTAAAATGCTTGATTTTGCCACCATCGGTTGCTATAGCAATGAGGTTGAATTCATTTTGGTGTTCATGGTCCAAAATCTTGGTCACTGAAATCAATCCTGTTTCTGGATTAATTTCAAAATATTTGACATCCTCACTGTCAACTTGTGCTGATACCAAACTGTAATATACACGGCCATTAGAACCAACATCATTATCTGTGGCAGTTACCGTGGCAACAGGAGTACCAACAGGAACAGATTCAGACAACAGACTGGTATACTTAAATTTAGAAAAGACTGGCTTGTTGTCATTGACATCCTGAAACAATAAACAAAATATTTAATGCACTTGAAGTGGTTTACCCAACATTTCAATAAAAATTTAACCATGTAAAAAAATATTTATTTTCACTTTAGTGTGAATATGAAGTTTTCAAGACGAAACATTTCAATTTTACCAAGAAAATTTCAAAATTATTAGTTTTAACAAATTTTCTTATTTATTTATCTGTCTAATACTGATTAACTGATTGGTTAAAGGTCACTTACAGCAATTTTTCAGCAATATTTTAAGGACCAGTTTCATTGGTAGGGATGGGTACTGGTGATGGTTACCAGGTTTCAACCCACAGAGCTGCCCAGTGCGTCCCCAGGTGGTGGATAGGGGAATTGCTCTTGATGGGGGGTTGTCAGGTTATAATACAGAAAGCCTGACTGCAGACCATAGTGGGTACCGTGTTTGGACAGTTTCACGCTCCTTGCATGTTAAAGACCCCTTTTGTAGATGTCGAAAAGAGAAGGCTCATTGTAGCCGCTACTAAAGGCTAAATTCTCCGTCCCTACCCAACTCTCCATACTTTTCCAGTGGCAGTCGAAAGTCATTGCCCTTTTGTGTCTCATCCCTCCCCTCTTTTCTGGATAATTTTGATGTACTGTTGAACTTGTTCAAGTCCTGAATAAGCATGAAATATATGCTCCTGAATGTTAAGCAACCAACAATCAATCAATCATTTAGGAAACCAGAGGACTCTGAGAATTTGGCAAGTAACTCGCAAACTTTATCACACAAAAGTATGAGTCAACTGCACTGTTGTTTTTTGCTAATACCAAGACGCTAGGCCAGTAGACATATCTGGTAACTCCTGATTCTTGCACTGCTCAAATATCGAATGAGAAGAATACCGAAGTTTATAAGTCATATATAATCATATGCCCTGACAAGACCATTACCAACAAAGAATCGACTGTAAACAAAAACATGGAAGCAAAACATAGACACAACACTGAAACCTAAAGCTGGTACAATATGAACTCCAATAAAAACTGGGAATGACATTGGTATGCATGTCCAGCCCAACATACGGCATGCATCATATATTGTAAGTATATTGCAATAATGTAACGAAAAAATGCAAAAGTGATGTTAAATCTTATAAATTTCAATGATTATACTCATACAATGTACAATTTACCATGATGTCAAATTATGTATTTATTTACAGTAATACTTACCCTGAGTTCAGTTTCAGTATTTGTATACTTACAGGAACACTTATCCCGAGTTCAGTTTCAGTATTTGTATACTTACAGTAACACTTATCCTGAGTTCAGTTTCAGTATACCTTCAGTAACACTTATCCTGAGTTTAGTTTCAGTATTTGTATACTTTCAGTAACACTTATCTTGAGTTCTGTTTCAGTATTTGTATACTTACAGTAACACTTATCCGCAGTTTAGTTTCAGCTACAGATCCTGTCTTGACATCTTTAGCCGTCAGTATCAGGTCATATCCTTGTGTTGTCTCATAGTCTAGAGGACTTACTACTGACACCACACCTTAAATACAACATAATGCATTTGTTTTACACAACAGAAGATTTAAGATGATTTCTTAGTTCAGTTCCCCCCAAATACCACGAAAACCATCCATTCCTATATATGTATTTTTCATTTCTGAAAGCTACTAACTTTTAGTTTTTTGAAGATATTTACTCCTTTGTTTTTGAAATCTGAAGTTAATTTATGACTATTGGTTCATTAAAATATCAATAAATGGTACGAATTACCAACTTCAGCTGGAAAAGTTCTCCAACAAAACTTGTCAAATATCTATACACAGTTTACAAAACATTCTGAAATCAAATAATATTGTTTTCAATCTTCTGACACAGAGAAGCATGTAACATGACATGGATGAATTTAGAAAGAACATACAGCAAAGACAATGATTAAAAAAATATCCCTTAGGTCTAAAATAAAACCTGAAAATATTGTCCATCAATAAAATTTTACTACACTTTGAAAGTACAAGGGGCATACTCTAAAACATGGTCTGGCTGCAAGAGCTTGGTTTCTTAACAGTAGCTTATGCCAATTAGCTTATGCCACAAATTTGGCATAAGTATGTTCCAAAGTATACTATTGGATTTTATTTCATGCACTACCTATTTCATAATCCATGGACTATTTTTTGAGGTTTAATGTATTTACTTGTCGTAACTAGGATATTCAGAAGAGCTTATGAAAAACAAGCAACATGTCTGTAACCATTTTATAAATTTTCTTACTACTTTGCATACTTATTACAGTATAGTATACCAAACAAGTCCGTAAATCTACTCAACATTTTCACCAAAAACACATCTCCCTGTTAGTTAATCAACTATAAAATCTCTGATTAATATACTTCATAATTAATAACGTTGTAATATCTTATGAATTCTGAATAAAGATATTTGATAGAAATCAAAAGATAAAAGCAATGCCTTACTAGCATAAAGTATATGTGCTGAAAATATGAAGCTGTGCATTGAAAAATGATGTGCAGCTGTTGTTAAGTTTTAGTCTTTTTCCTAGGACAGATTCACGGGATAAGGATCTCTTTATTTCAACAACACTGTTTCATTGTTCTTTTAATTTTGAAAATCCCCTCCTTTATTAATTTCTGGATCAGTAAAATATTTCACACTTTAATGTAGAATATTTGAAGTTATTTCATTTCTATTTGTTTTCAAATATGCTTTTCATTCTTGGAAATTGTTTTACAAAGGTAAACATGCAAAGGTTGACTAACAACACTTCTAAAGTATATTCCAGAGTCTAGAAAAGTTCTAAGTTTCAACCAACAACATCAAATCTCAATCACTTAACATTTCTACAACATGAAACAAGAAGCTGATAAAATTTTCTATGCAAAGTTTTCACAATAAGCCAAAAGACCAGCAAAGTTATATCATATTAATTAAAAACAATGTTATTCACACGGTTAATAAAATTGTTTTGTGAAAGTTATAAAATATCAGATGCCTAATAAGCCAACATTTTCTTGCTTTGCATATTGTTTTCAGCATTTAAATTAGCTAGCACTGCCATTTGTTATTTAGTTTCTTTTTCCCCTTCCAAAATATTATTTAAATGTGAAATTTTATCCTAAAAATTCAGCAAAAAATGTTAAAGAAACACTAATGTGTATTAAACACAACAACAATTTTTTGTCAAATTAAAAGCAAATGCACACACAACAACCACCAATACATGCAGCAAACAGGAAACTAAAAAGGGGAGATAACTCAAGCAAATAGATTCCTGATGTGGGATACTCACATGGACCCAGCACATCTTTGCCTTATTTGGGAGTAAACAAATCAGAAATGATAACAAAAGCATGATAAACAAAAACATCAAGTAAAAAAAAAAATATCACAAGCTTTTCTGTGTACGACATAATTGCTAATACAAATCCAGGTATTTTATTTGTCACCAAAATAAAACTACTCATATTTTGAATAAGGCAAATTGTCTTCGATATTTTTAGAATGAACTGAAAGAAACACAGTTCAATCAAAATCATTTATTTGAAGAGGACACTGCTATACCATTTTAAGATTTTAGAATTTTGTAATGGTATTTTATTTCTTATCGAATATACGACGCGCTTACTTAATGCATCTCTCATAGAAAGAACCTCTTTTGTGAGAGTTCAACATGCTGACGTGTGATCCTGTGGTATTTAGATGATAAAAGTAATTTCAAAACAATTTCTGAATATATTAATTTAAATTTCTACATAAATCTGCCCACTTAGGCTCATACTATGCTGGATTTGTATTTAGCAATATATTGAACCATATTAATCTAGAAAAAAAATTATGACATTATGATACAATCATTATATATCCTTATGTTCCTGGAAATGTGTACTACAGTGCAAGATAAAATTCATATTTGTCTTGTCAGTTGACATTCTTTCCTTTAGAAATGAATATTTGATGAGCAGCTAGTGAAATCAATTCTTCTTAAGATATCACAATGCAATTTAAGACATATGAACTTCAGAATGATGGCTTATAAATCTTAAATTATCTCTGTTCATATTACTGTAACCTTTCAAGAAATATTTTCCGATAATTGATGACTATTTAAAATGAGATGTGTCTTTCCATGACATTCCTAAACAACTGAAAAATACAGAAATAAGTGAGCACAGCTCACATCTCTCATGCTTTCTGCTGGATAATGATAAAAAAAATCTTTTCACCAAAAGTAAGTTTGAAACTGGCTGTTATTCAAACTTGATCCGAGTATTGGTACTAGATAGTTAATAAAAATTTCGGGGAAATCCAACAAGAAAATGAATGCGTTACTCATGTGACAATCAGACATGTTATTATGACAGACTAAGGGACAGACAAACAGACGGGTTAAAAACGTTATACACCTCATTACTATGTAGTTGGGGTTACAATACTTTTTCTGCTACTTTCCCTACATATATCCTATAATTCTTTGAAAAGACATATATTTTTGTATATTTTCCTTTTTCTGATGTACAAGAATATGACAAGCAAAGCAAACGTAATACCAACAAAAACAATAATCCCTTTTGTGGAGACAAAACAATGTGATCCCAATTACCTGTGAAATAAAAAATTCTGTATCAAACCAGCAAAGCAATGACATGCCTTATACATTAACCTTATTGTATCAGGGTACATATGTATATTTTATCATATCAGAGGTGTACGCATACTTTAGAGGACTTTTTATAAAAAAGCTTTGTAATCTGAAAAGCAGACTGCAGATTTGAGACAGAATGGGTTGATCATTGGATGTATAAAATCAACTGTTCCAACCTGCACCGACTGGTAATAGGTTTCAGTAATGGTGTCAAGTTTTCTACAGTGAAGTGGTGTGTCACACCATTTTTAATAATATTTCTGTCAAACTGCAGCAATTTTTCAAAAGATATATAGTAATGTTTACTACAAACACTATATCCAGAGTATTTCAACTATCACAAATCTAAATATTTGTTTGTTTTCATTAATTTTTCTTGAAGTTCAAAAATTGTGTTGTTAAACTGAAAGTCATAAATGGTCATGAATGTATGTTAACAGTCAAATTTATTAATAAACAGTTATTTAGTATGGTTTTAGTTGGAAATAATCCGATTTTAGAAGTTGAAAACCGTGCAGTGTGAAAGAAGATAACACACAAATACATTTGTGACAAATGTCTATTCCTTACAATAAGTACATGGACCATAACCTACCAATATTGTAATCGACAGAAAATTCCTTGTACGGATCTCCATCAGTAATGCTGTATATCAGTTTGTGACCATTCGGACTGGAAGCTTTCACACTGATGACGGGTGTAAACAATGGAACATCTTCTTTGACAGAGGCCGCGTAAAATGGTTTCTCAAAAACAGGGTGATTACTGCTGATAATAGTAACTGTTATGTTGACTGGGGTACTTCTACTGGGAGTACCTGAAGGAAAAAAAAATGTCCTGTTAATCAGTAGGGAAGAAAAATGATATGCAAAGGGAAGGAGGTTCAACACTCATGTGTAAAGGGAGAAAGTTCAACATTATCATCATAAACTATGAAATTTATGTGCACTTATTTCAGTGAAACAAGAAAACTATAACATATGTTCATACGTAACTTTAAATGCTGCTATTGATGGGAAGTTTTGTCTCTTTCTTTGTTTACATAAAGTCTGTACTGGGTTTCTCCAATGTAAACATGAACTTTCGTGGACACGTAAGACAGATATGTTTGTTACATTTAGCATGAGTAAATTTTCACTGTAAATAAGACAAAAGAATGTTTGCAATGTGTAAAGCTTACTTAATGACTTCCAGTAACGTTCAATTTTCTTCAAATAATTTTTCTCACAAAAAAAATTTAAATGTTTGCCAAACTACTTCTTTAGAAAACACAGAAAAAGAAAATTTACCAAGATCGCTGGCTCTGACAGTCAGAATGACCTGTCCTACATCTTCCTTCTCCAGTGGCTGATTTAGAGTGACAAGTCCATCTTTTTTGTTTACAGAAAATTTGTCTTTATACCCCTGCAACAGGCTAAATTCTATCTGTCCATTGTCTCCAGTGTCTCTATCTATTGTGGTTAACTGCAAAGCAAAGGAAAGGAAGATTTTTAGAAAACAATGAAATATGTATGTCAGGGTATACAAATGTACATAAATTTATTATATTTGTGTTCAGAATTACGAGTATATTTCTATAAGTTGTCTGTATACTTAGGGTGCAAAATTCTCACCAGAAATTTGTTTTTACTACATCTGTAGCCAGTAAAATATTAAAATATGATCAGAGCAAATTGCTTTTAAAAAATCTGTTGCTCAAAAATAAACATAAATAAATGTAATAAATAAAATTTGGATTGTAGTTTCTTTGATGACCATCATGTTCTAACATTCTATGTAAAGTCTGACATGTGGAATTCGTCATTTTTAGGAGGCTCAAATCACATAATTGTCTATTACTACTGAAGAAATTTTCAGTGGAAATAATTATGATAATTGCCCAGTCTAATACTTTGTTAAATTCACCCTTACCTGTCTGACTGGGGAACCAACTTCAGTGTTCACTGCAACCACAGTGTCATAGGGCTGGTTAAGGAAAACAGGACTGTTGTCATTATCATCCTCGATATCAACCTGTACCACGACATGTGCAATACGTGGTGGGTCGCTCAAATCCTCAATGCTAACTACCAGATCATAGTGGGAACACTGCTCTCGGTCAAATGATTTATTTTTGGTTTGTAAAACACCTGATGTCTGGCCAATCATAAACATGTTGTTTCCGTTCAGCAAATCAAAAACAAGAGGATCATTAGCGAAGTTAACAACTTGGACCACCATAAGGTTGCTATTTATTTCCACGTTTTCTTGAATGGCCACATGGTAGTCTGAACTACTAAATGTAAAACCACTTGTTTCAGATGTTTCCACAGTAATATTAAGGAATGTAGAAGTTTGAAACTTCCCATCTGATGCCTCTATGGTCAAACTGTAGCTAGGTTTCAATTCTTTGTCTTTCATGACAGTTACCAGTCCTGTTGAGGAATCAATACCAAAATGAGTAAAACCATCGCTTTCAGGTATAATACGGTATTTCACATTTTCTGAAGATTTTGTATCAGGATCGACAGCTGTAACCTTGGTAACACGTACACCTTTGGCAGTTGGTAACAAAAGAACTGTGGTCAGTTCTTTCGGGGAGAAAACAGGGGCATTGTCATTTACATCTTCAATATGAATAACAACTCTGGCTGGATACAGGGCTTGCAGAGTTGGGGTTCCTTGGTCAGAAACTTGTACAGTGAATTCAACTTTTTCAGTGGTTTCATGATCAAGAAGGCCATCTGTCCTAATAGCACCAGTGTTCACATCAATAACAAAATACTTTTTAGCATCATTGCCAATTAATTCAAATCTCAGACGTCCGTTTTCATTTTCATCTTTATCACTTGCATGGATGACTAATGGCTTGCCACTGGTTGCTAAGACAACACTTCCGACTTGTGCTGCTTCTGTAATACTGCCCTCGTAGACCTGCTGACTGAATTCTGGAGCATTATCATTTATGTCAACTACATGTATTTTCACTGTAGTCACAGCTGAATAGCCTACTATATTAGCAGCAGACACCATTAAATTATATGTTTTCACCTGTTCATAGTCTATGCCATTTCTCACATAAATTACTCCAGAATTCGGATTTATTGCAAACTTGCCTTCTTCATTCCCACGAATTATTTCATAATAGACAGACGATTGACTTTTAGCTTCTAAAACTGCTACATTAGCCCCAACTTTGATGTCCTCATGAATTTCTGCGGTGTAGTCTGATCCAGTGAATTTTGGAGGTGCATTGTTGGAAATTGTGACATAAATTTTGACAGTTGCTGTACTGCTTTGTGCTGGTTTACCATGATCTGTTGCCATGACAATAAGATTATATTCTGACTTCTGATTTTTGTCAAGCTCCCTCTTGATGCTGATCAATCCAAGAGTTTCATCAATGTCAAACATATCTCCAATATTACCTGTAAAACATGTAAATGATTAAGATACAGTGTATCTTGAACAAATTCTAAAAGTCAGCTTCTATTCTCAAGGTGGAGAAAGCAACAAAAGATCTACTTCATAAAACTTTATTCAGACAACATACATAATTCTTTATGTAGGCAAGGCTAACAAGAGCTCTGTAATAAGATCTGTGCTAATTTATACCCTGGCTCTTCAACTTTGAGGTAAAACTTAAAACTGGATGGATAGAAGAAAGGAATGATGGAAAATTTAAAACTGGATAGACAGAAGAAAGAATGGATAGAAAACTTGAATCCAGTATAGCCACACTTCTTTGAAGCAGGAGTATCATCACTTATTTCCGTATTATTTTAGTAGGCTGCAGATACTCCGACTATCCCCTAAATTTACAAATGGGTTATGGGTAAATATAGATATATTTCAGCTGAATGTGGTTGGTCTATGTCATCTGAGAAATTGTCGTGTATCAATCAATGTAAAATGAGGAAAGGCTGTTTCTCCACATGCATTTTTTACAGTTTTCTATACAAAAAGGTGTAATCAAATCCTGCAGAACAGGTAATTTCATAAGCAATCTAAATTTTTTTATGTTACCTTATTAAGTTTCATTTTGTGTCTGGGAAAATGTTCATATTTTCATGCAAACAATAATGTAAGTGTTAACAATCATGGGAAAAATGTTTATGTCTAAATTTTTCCATTCTCCTTTTGGAGCCGTTCAAATAAAATGTATTTACCAGGAGTAGAAAGGCAGTTTTAAATATTCTTTTTTCTGAAGTTAGTAAAATTTCAAATGTCTTAATGTCCTGTCTTATTTTTTTCTACAGGTCCAAGCCTGGTATGTGAATTTTATGAGAAAAGTCCTTAAGAAGACTCCACTTTACTGCAAGTTTTAAAACAATGTACAGAATTACTTCCCTTTGACTGGGATGCACTCAAATCGAAATAAAGTGTTATAAAAATCAGAGTTGGTCTGACCTTGATTTTTACCTGTAATATTTTTTAACTTTAATAAATATAATTCTGACAGGTGGATGTAAAAGTTAATATCTTTCTTCTTCAATGGCTGAATATAAAAGACTGTGCTTGTTAAATTTTTATTACTTGATTCTAATGCAGTTTATATTACATAAACATTTTAAGAAATTTGTAATGTTTAGTTTTTTTGATATATTTTACTTTGTAAATGAGCACGAACTGCATTTAAAATTAGTACAGATGTGTTTAATGGCTAATTTATTTCTATTTCACATGAACGATTTAAAATTTTCAAACAGCAACTTTCAATTTTCTAATTGGTACAGACTGGTTATGTACTAGAAATAACCTGAAGAGTTTTTTAATGTATTCTGTGAATTTTATTACATATTGAAATCTGTAACATAAAGCATTTATACCTATCTTAAAATCTTTAGATCAATATTCTCCTATCACCGTTGAAAATTACCTAAAATCAAAACCAACTGATATCGCCAGACTGCCTTAATAATCTATGAATCTATGCTTCTTCTAATGGACTGCAATCATTGTTAAAAGTATCAATCTTTGCTTCAGACTGTATAGGAAACATCAATATATATATTTCTGTATTATGTTAGGAAATGTCTTTCATTACTTAAATGTCTAGCATTTCCTGACAGAGAGTAAGGTCATCCATAAAAAGAAGTTTGCTTGTGTTTCCTGACCAACACTTTTTACATTGGGTAGGCAAGTAGGTTTTTTTTTCTTTTGAAACCCACAAAAGGCATATTTTTGTAATAAAAAACTTCTTTAAAATGTTAATAAAATTTGGGGAAATTCCAATAAATATTTTTTCAGATAAGAAAATTTTGGTGGGGTGGCTGCAAAACAGCAAGGAATTTCTCAAGGATGGGTCCAAGAGGTTTTCCAAACTCCAAATTAGGAATTCAGTGAAGAACACTTGTGGCAAACAAATTAGCTGAACCTCACTGTGTTGAAGGGACTCAATTTTACTTCAATTTCACAGGATATTAGAGTTAACTTATCTGAGGTAATTTAAACTGCTTAGTACAATGAGTAGTCAGGGGTATAACTTTAAAAGGTTATTTTTTATGTAACTGAAAAAAGTTATAATTCTCATAAATTTTGACAAAATTTTACAATTTTTTTTGCAAAAGTGAATTATAACCTAAACAAGTTATAAACAATTTTAATGAAAATTGGACAAGTCAACAGAGATGTGTA
>JAOXYI010000008.1:609485-620173 GCA_028566495.1 Lithophaga antillarum
CAGACATATATGCTGCAACAGATCTAGAGACTGAGCATAACGTCCGATAGAACGAATAATACCCTACATTCATTTTATTCCATCAGCAAGATATGAATTGTAATTAAAATAAATTTCAGTCAAACGAAAACGACATGAAATACATCAGGAATTATTCATAATACATGTATCTGTATATTCAATTTGTAACGATATCCTGCAACCCGTTGTCCCCGTTAGCTCATTCATGTATTGTACATTGATGAATAGACTTGCATATAATCCAATCATCGTACGTAAATACCAAGAAAACCGCCCATGTAAATTGATTGACAGTCTTTGTCGGCTGAGCGATAAAAATAACATCAACGGCATGGAGAAGAAATCGTTGAATGTGTATGGAGAGACGCGAATTGCGTGTGTATTGAACAGTTTTGTTTATTTTGTTGATTTGCAAGGATTTTTACACTTCTTATAAACGCATGTAAGTGGTTTTATATGTTTTGCAAATTTGTTCATTGTAAATTCAATTTCTTTGTTGAATATTCAATATTTGGCTGCACATCTCGGTGAAATGTATTGCTTTCAAAAAAGAATACATTGTATATATTTTGTTGACTTTGCAGGAAAGGCTGTGTGCTCTGTTGGATTGTATGTTTTTGTTTGGATACATTCCAGTCTTATGGAATGCGACTAGCAATAAAATATGCCGTTAATTTTACATGTCACTGGCAATGGACAATCGGGTCAAAAGATTTCAATACACAAATTGATCAATACATTCTTCAGTTCTTTGTTTTATAATCCACGTCTGAGATCAAAGTTATCCGACAAAAAATTTGTGTCTGGCATTTAAAAATAGGATTTATGGTATTTAGTTCCCATTCATATAAATAACTGACTTTTTACACTTTAGCTCATTTTGAATAAAACCACCTTGAGCTGTGTACATGTATATGTGGAAAACATTCATTACATTGCTTTACATTTAATATTTTGGAATGCCTCCGAATTATAACATTGATATTGGTAAGTCAAGTAATTGTCTTTATATAAGCTGGGATAAGCAGAGATTCAGTTTCTCTTTAAGCCTTCTTTTTTTTTTTTTTTAAATATATCATGTATATATTTGTATCTTTAAGTAGAGTAATGGACTAGTCTGTTATTTTATACATTTGCTGCCATAGTCGCAGTCACATGAAGTATAGGCTTCTTTTCATGTATTGTTTATTTTTGTGTGTGTACATTGTAATGATTTCCCACTAGGTGTTGGCCTGTTCTCATTATGATGGCTGCAACAATGAGCAGCTATCATTTATAACAATTGACAAACTACCCTAACTGTATTGACTAGTGAAGAAATAAAAATCAACAGCGACTGTTACTTGGCTTGCTGGAAATAATCAGATGAAACTTTTTGTCTTTTCATCTAAGAATGAATTGAAGGACATATTATATACTTCAGTGTGTGCCACTACTTGTCCAGATAAAAATCTTTGCAAGTGCCAGAGGGAAAATACTGTTACAATCAAATAATATTTTTATGAGCATAACTTAATTAAGTTATGCACACTTTATTTCTCATCTGGGTGTTATTAATAAAAAAGTTGGAACCTGTACAAGTTGGTGAGTCTTACCAACTATTAAGGTCATAGATGTATACCTTAGGGTAAGAGGTAATACGTTTTTTATGCATGGCTGTTGCAGCACTGTTGGCATCTTCTGTTGCAACTTGACCTGGAAAAATTGTGAGAGTGAAATCAAATGTCGAGGCTCTCAAGTTCACAGACATACAGTATAACATGTTTCTGAATGAGGGAAAAATAGTCTTTAAAGAATTATTCTGCTTCAAAAGAGACTTATTTAATACGAAATGCTGCGACTTGAATTGTTGACACAATCTCTAGAGGCTGGTACCATAGTACAACTGATTTTTAAATTGGTACTTTTACTATCATTTCAGGTGATGTAGCACCAGTTATTCCCCCTGTCAAGATGGCACAGTGTCTGTTGAAGAAGAAGAAATTTTTCTGCAGGGAATGGACATTCAGTAAAATTAACCATTGCCTAGAAAATCGGCCCACATCCAAAACATGTGGAGCTTTGATCATGGGTGGCCCAGGATGTGGCAAGTCAGCAGTGTGTGCAGAATTGACATGGCCGACAGTGTCACAAGGAAAACAGTGTTTACTGAATCAAAGACTTATTGCTTGGCATTTCTGTCAGGCTCATGACATTGAAAGTTTATCAATAACAAATTTCATTACTGGACTTGTCAAACAGTTGTCTGAAAGCAAACTGATCACAGGATACACAGAAATCATCAGTGATCCAGAGATACAGCGGCTTCTGAACCCAGTGGAATGTGAAAGGAATCCAGATTTAGTCTTTCAGCAAGCAGTCTTAGAACCTTTACAGATGCTTGAAAAACCTGAGCGAACTGTCTTTATGATTGTCGACTCAATTGATGAATGTTATTTACAGTGTTTGGGAGAAAAAAATGATGTTAGTCAGACTATTGCTGAACTTTTGGCCAACCACCATCATAACTTTCCTTCATGGCTCTTGCTCGTGTGTTCTGCACGGAAGCAGAGTAAGTCAGTAACCAGAATGTTTACTGGATTCAGAAAGATAAGTCTGGATGACCTAAGAAAATCCCATGTTGTACGTGATGTTCAACAATACATTCTGTGTAGACTTGATCAGGAAGAGAGATTACGACAACATCTTAGTCGCGATACCGCAGAGATGTTGAACCAGTTACATATTAAAAGTAATGGATGTTTTCTTTATTTAGAAAGAGTTCTTGATGGAGTGGCAGAAAATTTCATAATGCTACGTGAAATTCGAGAAATTCCAGGAACATTGAATGGATTATATCTTTGGCTGTGCCAGCGAATATTTGGTCGTAAGCAGTTTGCCAAAATTCAACCAGTCATTAACGTTATTCTTGCTTCAAGTAAACCTTTAACTCCTAAGGACTTATTTGACTGTGTGCACACAAAAAATATGGAATTAACACAGGAGGATTTTGCCAAACAAATGAAACTCCTGAGCAAAATTTTAATGGAAGGTCAGAATGGATGTAAAATATTATTCCATCATAGTTTTGCAGAGTGGCTCCTTGATGTAAAACATTGCACACAAAAGTACTTATGTACAGCGTCTGAAGGACATGCCATGTTGGCAATGAAGGCCACCATCAATGCTGAGAAATTAACACCCACGGAAGTTCAGGAAATGGCATTGCATATGCTGCGTGGTAATTTTCAAGACTCGTTACAGTATAATAATTTAGTTCAGTGGTTAATGGTATCTGGTGCAGACATAGAGTCAAGTCTGTCAGTAGGCATTCCAAAAGAACAAAAAGTAACAAAGCTTTTGCTGGATGCAGGTGCAAAGCTTCCCTCTGACCCAGATGAAGCAGAAACTGCAAGCATGCATGCTAGTATGATAGAGGAAAATGAAAATGAGAAACAACCCGTAATGGATATACCTGTAAACCAAATGGACAGTAATGGTAGAACAATTTTACACAATGCTTCTTATGATGGAAACGTCCAGCTTGTAACAAGTGCTATAGCAAATGGTGCTGACTTAGAAGCAGTGGATAAAAAGGGACAAACTGCATTGATCTTGTCCTCAAGACAAGGTCATGCTGAAGTGGTAGCCATATTGTTAGCCTCAAAAGTCTGTGTCGACCATACTGATGATGATGGATGGACTGCATTGCGCTCTGCTGCCTGGGGTGGGCACAGTTCTGTTGTGTCCCTGTTACTAGGTGCTGGAGCAGAGGTTGATCATGCTGACAGTGATAAAAGAACAGCCCTTAGAGCTGCTGCATGGGGTGGACACGAAGAAATAGTGCTGCAATTATTAGAACATCAAGCTGAGGTCAACAAAGCTGACAATGATGGAAGAACAGCATTGATTGCTGCAGCTTACATGGGGCATGCAGAAATTGTGCAGGATCTATTAAATTACAATGCTGATGTGAATCATGAAGATCGTGATGGTAGAACTGCACTGTCAGTTGCATCACTCTGTATCCGAACAAGTGTAGGTCACGAAAAAGTCGTTGGATTACTTTTGGAAAACAGTGCTGAGGTGAATCACCAAGACCATGATGGTATGACACCATTACTTGTTGCAGCTTGTGAAGGTCATCAAGAAGTTTGTGAACTATTGTTAGAGTGGGATGCCGATATTGACCATGCTGATAACAATGGCCGCACTCCCTTGTTAGCTGCTGCTTCTATGGGACATTCTAAAATTGTAAATCAGCTGCTGATTTGGGGATGTGCTGTGGACACAATAGATTCAGAAGGAAGGATTGTGCTTAGTATTGCTGCAGCCCAGGGCAATGTGGATGTAGTCCAGCAGTTACTGGACCGTGGGTTGGATGAAATGCACCGAGACAATGCTGGATGGTCACCACTACATATGGCTGCTTATGAAGGCCATTTACAGGTAAGAAAAGTAACTAAGTTAATTAAAACAGGAATTAACTTTTATTTTTTGTGTAAATAATCGAAAAGCTTTCCACAGGTGGTGAGACATTTGGTAAAGATATGAACACATGTTCTTATGTATCCATAATTATTTTTCTACAGTTTATTTAAATAATTGGTACTTAATGCAGTATGTATTGTGCTAGACAACAGAACTCCTTTAATATTGCATGAACCCTTCAGGAATAACCTATAAAACAAGGGAAATGTATACAAGTGGCGACAAAATGAGAACAGAATTTTGATTGCTGTCGAGTTCATCTTTGACTGTATCATGGTAAGCTTAATATTTTTTGTCAAATAACTCTGATTTTGATATCTTTTTAGGAGACGGGGCATTGTTGATATAAGATAATGTCTTTGATAGGTCTCTTTAAGATTCATCAGTTTTTAATGGGGATTATCTTAATCGGTGATAAAACCTAGAAACAAAAGAGACAATCTAACAGTATGTTTAAAAGGTCATTAAACTCTCCAGCGATGATTAAAAATTTTATCCCTTGTATGAAATTTTCCAGTTGATGGTAAATACATGTATATTGTTTTAAATTTGTACATGTATAAATTGTCATAAAATGGTCAAACTCCAGTACCTAGCAACTGATAAGAATCTAGAGAACATGAATCAGTACAGAGATGCACATTATCTTGCAAGGACTTGTGATGACTTCAAAATGTACATGAAATTCAGTTAAAGTTACACCTACTGTACCTTTTTTTTTTTTTTTTGTCTTGGACTTTGTTGAATACAAGCCCCCAACAGTTGTCAGGACAGGGAATAAATGTGAAAAAAATATATCAGTTTTGTTTTGTTTTTTTGTTTTTTTTTTCAACTGAGCAATTTGGAAAGACTTGTATAGGAAATCAAGTCTGAAATGCATTCATAATTTTTCCAGTAAAAGTGATGTGTGTTTGACTTCAAAAACTGGCTTAATGTAGATGTTGTGTCAATAACAGAAGTTTATAAGGACAAGTAGTTAATCAAAATCTGTCATTGTTTTGGTTCAGTGTGACAAGGTTGAAAGAAAGGAATTTGACAAGACATACACACACAATCATGGAGAAAAAGTTTTGGAACCCATTACTTATTTAAGGAATGGATACAGGTCAATTTCATGAATGTCTATTTTGAATGAAGGAAGACATTTTTTTATGGATATCTAATTTCATGCAGGTAAATAAGGCATTCCTGACATTCCATCACACCTGAAATTGACATATAGGTATCACACCTTGTTAAAAAGTGAAAATAATTATCTATTAATGAGATAATTTATGACTTTCTGTACACTTAAACCCATCCTTTATTGTATTATCTGTACAATAAAGTTTATTTTTTCAACTGCTCAGTGACGTCAATTTGATATCAAACTAAAATCTTCATGTCAAGTTAGATGAATGGGAAGATCTATTTTATTAATTAAAAATCATCCCAGCTACTTGTACTCTTAGATTTGATTGGATGGATACGTCCTAAATCGCCACTTAGCAAATTTTAGCCATATTGTGGTAACCAGATTTTGTTTCTGGAGGAATCTAGAGTACACATGCAGGGAAAATCACGACCTTCAGAAATTAAATCACCAAGTTCGAGCCAAACCTTCTTTCATTTGCTCAGAATTGGCTGTAAACTCACAGCCTTGTACATTTTGTATGTGATACTGTGACATACTTGTAACAAACAGATGTGATCAACTTCCTAGGTCTGCCACCAAGTCCTGTGGGCTTTTAAAATTCACAGATTAGATTTTGTTCATTTTGGCATACATTGTGTCTTGGATCTGATAGCTGCTTTACTTAAATACTTGATGCCTTATATCGTAGTCTTAAATACTTGATGCCTTATATCGTAGTTCTGTCTATACAAAAGCTGAAAGAGATTGCAAAATACAGTTGTATGCTTAATTTGAATTAAATATCTGGTTATTTTTTAAATCGATTTCACCCATAGCTGCACTCAAGTGTGGCTGCATTCATGATTTCTAAATCTGGGTTGTTATATGAATAAAGCTTTCAGTGTTTTCTCATTTCATTCATCCATTATTACAAGGCTGATCATATACTACTGTTTCCGTAAGGAACTCTCATTTGTGACAAATATATTGACTTTTTTCAAAGAAAGGGAAAAATAAATAATAGGACTGTCAATGAACTCCTTGATTTTGTGTAATTATAAGAATTATCTGTTTTCTCCATTTCCATGGTAACCAATTTGTTACCTAGTGACCTGTGAAGACTCGGGTCATACTTCATAATCAATATCTCAACTACTGAACAAGAAAATTATAATGGGAAGATGAAAAAAAATTTACCACAGGAATATAAATGTTTTCTTTTTCTTGCAGCCTATCTGGCAGATATACCACTACTCAAGAGAGTGGGACTTGAGATATATAAAATGGGAGAAATTGACCTTTATTTACCTTTATGCAAATGCAAATTTAAGTACAGTACCCTGAAATCGTAAAAATTATTCGCAATTACTTCCATTTTAAGTAAAAAAAATATTTAATCTTGTCATTGGCACCCTTTTGTCTTCAGTTCAAATGAATGAATTTTGCAACAAAAATACATGTAGTATAAAATGACATTTTGTACTAGCTAGTGAATATTTAATCTAGAAACAAAGTTGCCTGTATTAATGTAGATACAATGTATAATAGGTTTGCATCTCTACTGGGAGTAATAAAAACAAGCAATAAGTCTACTGAATATTTTATGAAGTATAATCATACTATATGTTCTGATGATATAGACTAAGTGGTCCTCTGGGAAATGGATCTCTTGTTACTTGGACACTAACTTGCATAACCATCATTGTTTGGGATGCATTGATCTGAGTTAGTCTGATTTCAACAAGAATCAATTATTTGGTGACAAGTTGTACTTTGTCTGTTTTTATGGGCTTTTCAACGGATCTTCTGCTTTCACTGAGTATTTTGTTTTTGGTATCTGTTGAATTTTGTCTGGAGTTCAGCTCGGTGTTCAACCTAAGGTTTCAACAGGTCCGATTTCATTCAAAGTCCAGAAAGTTACAGGTACATGCATTTATTGCCCCTCAGACTTATAAGCTACAAGGTGCAAGTAGTTGAATGTTGGCCATTTTTCGGTCTTTTTTCTACCAGTTTCCTGTTCTGCTCAATTTTCACAGACATGACAGAACAGTAGATTTATTTTTATCCCCATTTTTCAGACAAGTTATATAATATGATGATAGAACCACTAACATATAATTTTTGGCACTTAAAGTCATGTATAATTGGTTTTGTCTGTGCATGTAATTATAAGGTGTTCAGAAAAAGTTCATTTTCCCATGGGAATCAGTTTCTGTTGAATATTTCCTGTCCATTTTCACCATGTGTAATGTTAACATACTACAAAGATTATTTATGTCTGGGTAATCATTTATTGTAGAAAATTATGTAATTAACTTAATGGACCACGTGTTCAGTCCACATAATATTTTTTTTTTAAAAAGCATGTCAGAGGCAGCTGTAGGGATTATAGAGCAAGAAGGAGATCCAAGAAAGTTTTGACTGCTGGATGATGCACTTCTCTTAGTACTTGTAAATGTGGAAGCAAAGTAAAAACAGAACTCCTGTTTCGTGCTTTACAACATTTCAAGTCTTAAGATTCAAAATACAATTTTCTTACTGCAATAAGGGATTCAGTTTTTACTGGGGCAGGAAGCTGGAGTACCCGGTGAGAACCCCCGACCTTCAGCAGGAAAACTAGTTTGAAGATGGATCTATGCAAGTAAAGTTTTTAATTTAAAAGCAGTTGAGTCTTGTCTTGAGGAAACATTTAAAAGTATCTACCCTTGATTTTTTCATTGATCTGCTTTTTCTGTTTTGTTGAGTGCTAATCAGACCAGATAAAAAAATGTGTGTTTCCCAGCGGTAAACCATCCCTATTCTTTGGTGCTTTACGGCCATTTTTGAAGATGCACTGTTAAAAAACAAAAATGATCTATATGGAAAAAAAAATTCAAAAAAATTATTCCTACTGACCATAACTTTCTGCATTGTGCAATAGAATACACAGGTATTAGTTTATTTGGCCTTGGTCTTCCTCCAGAAACAACACTCCAAGACCTAAAAAATAAATTGAGATCTAGTTATCTTGTCAAGATGAGTCAGTTATGATATATGGGTTATGGCTGGTTATAAGTGGGGAAGGTTAATGAGAAATTAACTAGCAGAAATCTGTATAATCATCTCATTAGGAAACTGATCTTCTGTCAGAGGGTCTTGCAAAGGTAGTAACAGAGAAGATATTTTGGTTCCTTGTGAATGGCAAAATTTAAACTTTTGTAACTCATCCACAAACTCCCTTAATCAATGTGAATGTCTCCATGAGTAGGAAAACCTTGTTCTGCGAGCTTTGTGATGGTTAAATTTACTGTTTCATAATTCATAATAGACACCTCCCCCATTAGGCCCTCATCATTGTGAGGACCATGCTGAGGGTACCAAATCATTGATGAAAAATTTAGGAATCATGGATGAAAATTTAGGAATTTTTGAAATAACGGAAAAAAAGTGGTGAGAGTCCTGACATTTAACCATTTTTTAACAACAATAGTTTAAAAAAAGGTAACCCCAGCAAAAATTTAGGGTGAAGATAAAGATATTATGTCATTATAGATAATGATAACTGTTTAGTTGATAGTACCTGGGGGATTAGATAAAAGATTAAAAAACACCCAACCCGGTAGTTTGGTATAAGCCTGGGAAAAAGTTTGAATTGAAAGATGATAAATTACCAGTAAAATTGTTCAGTGATTCTCTGTTAAAAAAATGACACTTATGATATTTTTATGATATTTTAATAGATATCAGATGTAAATTAGGAGAATATTTATTGGCTTGTTTAGGAGGGATAAAGATTGATCAACCAACAAAGAACGCTTTCCTTATTCGGAAACATTTTCATAGTGTTAGACAGTTAAGTCCTAACAGCTTGAAGATAACTGATGCAGTAGTTGTATATTTATACATAATTTTCATATTGTTGTTAGAAACATAGGTGTCTGTATCTGATTTCTCTTTAAAAAAAATGTTAGTTTGATAATAATTCTGAAAAAGGTGGTTCATCAGCTGTCTTGGCTTTTGCTGCAAGATGTCAGAATGTTAAACTTTTCAACTTCTTTCTTCATGGGAGATAACTCTTTATCAAGATTTATCAGAAGAACAACTTACTTCCTCCCTTGAAATATGATGAGTATTTTGACTGTGTTGGCAGTGAATGTTGAAACCATCTGTCAAGGTTATACAGTAGATTGATTTATTGTCTGCATTCTGTAGAGATCTGTATGTCACAGAGCATGCCTTTCAGAATATTAACTTGAGGTAATTTCCCAACTTTTGCTCAGTTTTATACTGTTCCAGGGGTCCATCAATGGTATGGTGGTTTGTGTGATCACCTTTGCCTAGAATATTTTCTTTCAAATAATATTCATGTTCAGTCAAAGTGACATTTATGGAAGATCTTTATAACCTATCAGTTAGCTGTCCATAGAACACTGGATCATTGACCACTGAGAGCAGGCTGTGTTTAAAATCACAAAGGTTTTCATCAGGAAGTGCAGTGACTTGCTAAGTGTGTTTATGTTAAGAAAATCAGATTTTTTCTATTTAGAAGTCAGATGCCCAGTAGACACTTCTTGCCAACATTTGTGATTTAATTATCCTGAATGTGAATAAATGCTTGGCAAGATACTCTTATTGTAAAGCCTAGGGCACCTTCTGTTTCATAAGTAACACATGATATCATTATTAAGAAGTCAGATTTTCTATTTTCTCACTCATATTTTATTTTCATTTTTGATTAAATAAATGTGCATTCTAAGAATATTTTGAAAGTGAGCCAAGATAGAAAATAATGTCTGCAGTATTATCTTCATTTTATTTCATCAAGCCAAGATAAATGTTTTCCTTGTTAACCTAATCAACCTCTACACATTACCAAGTACTTCAAAAAAAAAATTTAAGATAAATAGATACTGTTGATTCAGAAGAAACAAGTGGTTCTGTATCCTCCTTCATGCTGAGTCAGCTAACTGAATGAAGTGTTACCTGCAGTTAAATGTGGGAGACTTGGGGTAGGAGTTCTTGGTAGTCCTGAAATTCTTGACTTACTGTGTAGCTTTTTTTTAATTTGGATTTTTTTTTTTTTTTTTTTTTGCTACACCCAAAT
>JAOXYI010000008.1:875515-889568 GCA_028566495.1 Lithophaga antillarum
TCATATCAATGTTTTATAAAGATTTTTTTTCTGTATTACCACAATGTGAAATGAAGTTTTTGTACTTCAGACTACAACATAATCGCTGTTGAATTTTTTTTTATCAGGTTTAAATGTTGAATAAGGATTCACACTTTGTGTAACGGTCATGTATTTTACACATTTATACACAGACGGTCTATGTTTAAGGCTACAATATGTCAAATACTTGGTGAAGGTGATATGTTTCGTACATTTCGGTAACGGTCACACGAACAAACACTTGTAAGGCGCAATCCGATTGCCTGAAAAGAATATGTTTCGTTCAAACGTTTACATGACTGGAACAAAAAAAAATCCTATTGTGCGTTTGTGCAAACGATCGAACGAAACGAACAAACGATTGCAATGTTGCAGACGAATGGAATACGAAAAACGAACAAACAAAAAATAAGAAATACAAACCAAAGCTAAACCATATACCAACCCCAAAATGAGAAACTTTTCTGATACTGTATCAGATCTAACTCATTTTTTGAACTGTTGTGTACGATAATAATGTGGTCACTTATTCAAGCGGACATTCTACGTACAACATATTTGTTCATTCACCTTGTAATTTTATTAATATAACCCATTTTACCAGTCAATTTTATATTTAATCAAGTTTTCCCAAGAAACATTAACTGAGTTGTTGTCTCCTGCCTTTAATTTTGAATCTCAACTTCAAAGTATTAGTTTGCGTTGAATTCGTTAAGGAGATCTGAAGTATATTGCTGAGTTGATCTTAGACCAATGCACCAATAAAGAAGTAAAATATAAATTAATCGGGCATTCATATTTTAAATATCTTAAAATGTTCAGTCAATTTTTCCGCCAGCTATTTACACAGTGTAGATGCAGTACATTTATTTCAAATCATCTGCCTGGTCGAGTCTGTCTGTTGTATCGTGCTCCAATTTTGACTGGTCGATCATACGAAATGGGCGGAGTCTAGAACTATAATCTCAGGTGTAAATACGGTATGTTAGTAGTCTCTTATACTTTTATATACGTTGAACACATGTATACATACAAACAAGTGGATGCAATATATATAAACATATATGGCTTTACAAAAATATGAACTTTGATTGGATATTTACAACTGAATAATAATCTCAATAAATACTGAGGACACTAGAAGAGAAAGGTTTTTTGCTAACATGTATTTTGACAGTGCCAATTTATAATTTCAGAAAAAACCAGAAATAAGTAGCTGTTGTATAAGATGGCATCGTCTTTATTTTTGTTGTGTTTGATACAAACGGTAATCTTTTGTGTTCAATGCCAAGACTTGTCTTATAACCTTCTGGAGGAACAACTTGCCGATACTTTCATTGGAGATGTAAAAACGGATGCAAATCTTAATATACCTACAAATGAGGACAGTGATGTGACATTTAGTTTTATTAAAACAGATGACCAATATGAAGATTTATTTCATATTAACGAGAGACAAAGTTCGCTTTACACAGCACAGAAACTGGACCGTGAAATCATTTGTCCCTATTCTGAGGACTGTCGCCTTGGACTTGAAGTCATAGCTAAAGGTACGAAAGTTAGCTTTTATCAAAAAATCAAAGTTTCTATTCATCTTATTGATGTTAACGATCACAGTCCAACATTTTCTGTATCAAGTATCAGTCGAGAGATTTCAGAGGGTGCTCTTATTGGTACATCAGTACACATCTCCGACGAAGGCGCTGATGATAAAGATTACGGAATATTAGGTGTCCAAACATACAGGATCGATGGTACATCGCCTTTTACTGTAGATTTTCAAAACAATTTTGATGGTGTAAAATTAATTCTGAACAAACCTTTAAATAGGGAAACCCAGAATTTTTATAATCTTAAAGTTATTGCAGAAGACGGAGGAACACCACCAAAATCTGGTTCTATAGAAGTCAACATTAACGTTACGGATGTTAACGACAATTCTCCAGCATTTTCACAGACAATGTACAATAGAACTATCAATGAGGATCACCCGGTTAATGCTTCATTTTTGAACGTTTCGGCCACAGACCAGGATCTCGGTCTAAATGGTGAGGTTTTCTACCAGCTTAGTCCTAGACAGGAGCAGAAAAATCTGGAACTTTTTGCTATAGATCAAGATACAGGAAACTTGAAAGTTGCAGCATCGTTGATTTATGAACCAAAAGAATACTATACAATAGTAGTTGAGGCTAACGATAGAGGGCAGCAATCTAAGAAAACTCAAGTTAATGTTTATCTCCATGTGTTAGACGTTCACAATAATCCTCCCCAGATTAATATTAACTTGTTATCAAATGCAGACTTTGCAGCTACCCCAGAGGATGCCAATCTAGATACTGCTGTAGCTCATATAACTGTATTTGATCCTGATAATGGTCTTAATGGAATAGTGGAATGTAATACAACTAGTGACAAATTTAAACTACAAAGGTTTGATGTGCATGAATATAAAGTTGTCATCAAAAGTCCACTGAACCGAGAATCACAACCAGAACACCAAGTTTTTGTCAGTTGTCACGACAACGGTTTGCCTTCCATGAGTTCAACTGCTGAATTCACTGTCAAGGTTTTGGACGAAAATGACAATAACCCAAGATTTACAGAAAAAACGTACAGAATTAGCATTCAGGAAAATAATTCAAAGGCGGCACCACTGATGAAAGTATCAGCTAATGATTTCGATTCTGGTAAAAATGCAGAAATTACATATAGTATGTCGCCAGTTGCGAAATACGAATTTCATATAGATTCAGTTACTGGTCAGATAACAGTGTTGTCCGTTCTTGATCGTGAAGCCGCACAAAAACTAACATTCACTGTTTTTGCGACAGACGGTGGTTCACCGCCATTAACCGGAAGTTCTGATGTCGTTGTAACAGTAGCTGACGATAACGATCAAGTTCCGCAATTTGTTGAAGCTAATCCTGTATTTTCTGTACCTGAAAATTACAATCCACATACTTCGGTTGGAATTATAAGAGCAACAGATGATGATGATGGAGAAAACAGCAGAGTTTCGTTTACATTATCACCAGAGTATATCGTTCCTTTTACAGTTCTCTCAAATGGCACTATCCAGACAACGCAGCCACTTGACAGAGAAAATGTCAGCATGTACAATTTTAAAGTTATTGCTACAGATCATGGTGAAATACCAAACATAAACATAACAAATGTAACAGTTAATGTTATGGATGTTAATGATAACGGACCAATTTTCAAGTTTCCTTCTGCTAAAAATAACACCGTCGCTATTTCATACCAGACACAATCTAATACCGTTATCACAACAGTAGCTGCAACGGACGAAGATGACGAAACCAATGGACGTGTGACTTACTTTTTCAAAGAGAAAAATTATTCGAATATGTTTCAAATAAATAGTCTTTCGGGTCGTATAACAATTGTGCGACCATTATCAGTTCATGAAGCTGGACGATACAGTATAACTATAACAGCACAAGATGCTGGAACACCACCGATGATTGCCGAACAAGTAATTAATATATTGGTTACTACACAGGAATTAGGGTACGTTACAACGAATAATGTCACAGAAGACGGCCGACAGTATTTCCTAATAGTTATTGCAATATCTTGTGTAACCGTCGTAATTGCGGTTGTAATCATATTGACAATTTGTCTGATCAAACGAGCAGACCGAATCCGTCAGAAATATTTAGAGTCACAGAAAGACGAAACTGATGGAGATAAAGACATGGACCCAAAGAAAAAAGTCAGTTTTTCCAACAATATGAACAACTTTGATCAATTTACAAATGGATCCACAAATGGTGATGACAGAGGGCAGTTGTATTCAGCAGTAAATAGGAACTCTTTACCAACTGAGGTAAGAAAATACAAAAGAAAAAACCCGTGTTACTTATCAATACAGGTTTAAGCAGTTACTATAGAATATATACTCTGGTTTTCGAATGACTCTTTGTTGTAAATCTTTTTAGTAGTAAAAAATATATATAGATATATATACATCTAGTACTATTTAAAGATTAATTTGATGGAGTCGTAGCTAAATTTGGAATTTGACATCCAGACCGCATGTACTGTCGTGTAATTATTCGTTTAATTTTAACCCTGTTTTGTGTTTTGATAGTTGGCAACGTAATTATAGTATAGTCTTGTACAAGACAAATGGCCGCAGCTGGGTCCTCAATGTGTCATAGTTCATTATTCAACCAACCCAATCCTAATGTTTATTGTATCCGGGACATTTTTCTACGTTAAGGTTTATCATCTTATTAACATTTTAAACTTGATTTATGAAGAGGATGGCAAAGATTTTCTGTGGTCAAATAAACAAAATGGTCGTCTCAATGAATAAAAATTCAATTAATCGGTATAAAGTTTGAATAGACCTGAGAAATTCGACTCAAAAACTAATAAATTTCTGATTTTCGTTTAAAGTACAGGACAATAGTTTTGGTATATCAAGAGTTTATTCAAGCTATCGATACCAAAAGATGGACATTTTACATTTATTTTACTGCTCAACAAGCCTTTTATAGCGAAAATTCGAAATTTAGCCCAAATTTTGTGGTCATGAAGTCATTTATTGTTATTTTGACCAGTATAGGGCCAGAGGGTTCCACAACTGACTAATCCGTGTCAAAGTAATCATACATATTTAGCTGTATCAGTTTGTGATCAGATATGTATGATGTGATAAAGAAAGGCTAATTATCCGGATGAAAGAAATTTGTAATTTATTTCATTGAAATTTCACTTGACCTTTAATGTTTGCCCTTCAGATTCGTTTTTTTTTCTTTTGACTTCGGATGTTTGATCTTTACAACAAATTTCCTGTCAATCTTTTGCATTTTCACTTTAAATAGAAGTATATCGAACATTCTGACATTAATTAACCTTTACATTCCAACAGTAAATCGACACTTTCACGAACAAAAAGTTTGTCGACCAATAACGTGAAATAAAACGCATTTTTAGCAATCACAAACCTTTCTCATTAAACAGTAAATAATTGGTTATTTTTTTAAAGCCAAACATTGTCCAGCAATACACAATGTTTAAAAGAATGTTCAGTGACTCATTGTGATATTGGGCTAATTATTAAACCTTATAATTTAACTATTATGTTTCTGTTAAAGTGGGAATAAAATGACTGTTAAAAGATAAAAGAAAGTTTCAAGAGAGGTGACATCTGTCAATCTTTAATTAGTTTCATTTTAAATGGATTGTAAATCATCAAAATAGATACTCGTTCGGTGTGTTTCGTTTTCCATTTTTCTCTGAATATATTAAGCCTTGAAAAATCCACCGAACATTCTCAGTTTGCAATGTCAAACAATAAAAACTATCCTATTGCGTTTCCCTCCCTACACCGCTTGATCCCACATAGGATGCTGTGTCAAGAAGTGATCTTCAGTTTCGTTATTCTTGTTTAAAAAGCAATGGTTCGTACCCTGAGTACACATCCCGAGCTTGGTTTAACTAATGGTCTGGGGCAGGCAAACAAACATTTCATTTCACGTTGAATTTAAGCACAATTCGGTAGTTTAATAAAATGATACTGTAAGTAAAAACTTTCATATCAGATTCATTTTAAATACTCATAAATGTAGTAAAAAATAATAAACAAGCACACACAAAACAAAAGTTCGTCTGTCACCAACTGAAAAGAGAAAAAAAAAAAAGAAAAAGAAAAAAAAAACCCAAACAAACCGAAAATGTCATGCGAGCAAGAAAAATTTAGAGAAAATTCTCGTCAGTAGTTAGAAAAAAAAAGAAGAAAAATTAATAACAAACGATAAGTTTTAAATCAATTAATACAACAGTGTCCGAGACTGCTGTTGAAATATAGAAAACTCAATTACATATATAAACTTTTGTTCAGAAAGATTAATTTTGCCCTCTAATATTTGTATATCCAGCTGTTTAACATAACTATTGACCGATTTTATCTTATAAAAATATTGTGACAATATTTATCGAAAATTAAAGTATATTAAAAATGAAAATTTTAAGTATTGCTTTTAAAATCATAACTTAAAACCATTTATAGTTTAAACATGAAAGTTAATCCCCCTAAAAGCACATTAAAATTGCTACCAAATCGTTTAATATATGATTCATAAATACTTCATAAAATGGTGTCAAAAAGTTTTTATTTTTACAATTGTGCACATATTGATGTACGGTAATAAAAAAACTATAATCTTCTGAAGTATGAATTTAAAAAAAAAAAAGCGTTAAATAAAACGAGCCTGAGGCTCTCAGATATTTTGAACAGATTTTGAGCATGAATTTAAAGTCTGTTTAATGGAAAAAAACGAAATTCGCAATTACGAAACTGTTTTTCACCTGAGATTTTTGTTCGAATAATTTCCTATTTTTATATCCACATGATAACAAAACGAGGGGCTATTGTTTCGAACTTTGTCACTGCTTTATAGTTAGTAGTACTTAAAATTATGTCATTGAAGAGAAATTTTAGAAGACCTTACAAGTAGTTTTAAATTGTTATTTGTAACAAAAAGGTATCATTAAATTTTACAAGTCATCAGGTTGTAGGTTTGTTACTTGTGGGGTCATTTCAACAACACTCTTTGGTTGATTGTATTCTATTTATTTAGTCCGATAACCTATTTGTCACGAGGTCTATCTTCTATCTCTCTTCAGAAACTTACAAAATACAGCAAGTCAACCGGAAGCTTCCCTCATTAACAAGTAACAACAAAACAATACACAGTATCAACTCGTTTAATCTGAAATTTTAAAGCTGAAGTCGATGAGAACCAAAATGTTCATTTAAATAATTCCGTGTCTGATATGATACTTTACAAATATACAACAAATAAACAAATGTTATTTATTCACACATAATAAAAGCTTTGTCAACAATTTAGGACCAAAAATTCTTTGAGTGTAACTGATATACGAGCGCCACAATGTACCTTAAAATTTAAATATTATAAAACCGTTACATTTTCAAATCATTTGCAACATGTTATTATCTTTGAATAACATTATTTTGAGATAACGTAAAAACTATATAATCAGGTTTGAAACAGGTAACATTCTCACCTCTTTATAATTTAGATGCCTTGATACTTCTAACTAAATTTCTTGACAACGTCGCATGCATGGGTAATGAAATCTTTAAAAAGAAAAATATTTAAACGAAGAAAAAATAATAGTGCTGATGCAAAAATTGAAAATAATGAATTAAAAAAATCATGGATAAAATAGTCCCTGTAGCGAATAGGTACAAATTATTTTATCAAAATCAAATATCTTCAATTGCATTTTTCTGATTGGGACGATCTGGAGTTGACACGAGATGATATCATTTTTGATAAAATTGATTTAAATTTCTATTAAAGTACCATATTATCAGTATTAAATAGGAATTTATCAAGTAAGCCAGTTGTCAACATATTTTGCAGACTATTTAGTCGCTTAGTATATTGTTGAGTGTGTTCACCGACAGTTCATTATTATTAGCTTTATTTCTTCATCAAGATAGAGTTGTGAAATTTGCAAATTTAAAATTCAAATATACAATAAAATAAAAGAAAACGTTTGATCCCATCTTCACAGTATTTTCCCTCTGACAAAGGTAGGAAAGATTTCAGGGAGATGAGAATTAGTTCTGTATGTTAAAACCGAATAAATGCACTAATTTTAACTTTATTTTTAAATGTTTATTTTTTTTCAGTCTTCACTTAGTCGTTTTCCAAACGTTGACATCGACAGTAAAGAACTGTGTGACAGAAATAAAAACCAGCTGTCATCACTACAGCTTCATCAACAATTACTTGAGACACAGAACAAAAATAGAAGACCAATTACAATCACGGTAAATATTTTGTATGCTTATTGTTTGTATTTTTGTGTAAGATTATTTTATAGAAAGTTTCGTTGATTCGGGGTTAAGGACAAATGTGACAGTTCTGTTATAGATCCAACATTTTAAATTTTGAATATTAATACGGTACATTTTAATCATTATTTTAAAAAAAAAAATAGACAAAGATTAATCTAGGAACAGGAAAAATAGAAAACAAACAAAGATATCACATAATTTTATTTCATATAAATGCAATAATTTTCATTCCGAAAGTTTATTTGAGCAACGACTTATGTGCAATTACTTTTTACAGTCACAAGGAATTTTAAAGAAAGTTGACGGTGATGATAACAGCGATCTATCGGCAGAGGTTACAACCAGCGACAGTGGACGTGGTGGTAGTGAAGATGATCTCAACACCAGTACTGTACTCTCGTATTCCATGGATTTCGGTAAGATTTTTTCATCATTTCGAAATATAAACATTCTTTACTAAAGCAGTAAATACTAAAATACCTAGAAACAGGGCAGTATACACTCGTAAGGCCACCAATGTTTATATTAGATATATGTCCGATATACACGTTCTACTGTAAATATTTGGTAGTAACATGACCTGTTGACCCATGTCATGATATATCATAAAATATGATGTCTTTGGGGTATCAGTATAATAATAGTGAAACATAAATTGTATAATATATATATCACTGGTCATTATGGGTTATATCAGACCTAAATTATGCTGTACAGTCAAATATAGTCATTGTACATGTATAAGGTCGGGTGACATGTGTGATTTATGACCTTTTTTTACATGCATTCTTGAGAGACGAGATATTTTAGCAGAAACGCAAAAATTAAAGAAATTCAGTATAGGAAGATAGAATATCGAATATCTGGATTGTGAACAACGAAATTATTATGTCTAATATTCCGAAATGAGTCAACCAGAAAGGTCCTAACTACAGTTTAAAGCTGCACTATACCAGACAAAACCCCAATTATTAGAAAATATGGAGGCTACGAGTGACAAAAATACATATATATATATATATATATTTTGCTGTAACTTAAAATTAAGGTTTACAGTAACTTGATATTTTTCTGCAAAAGGCAATCTCTTTATATACCACGAAGCAACAGGCTAGTAGAGTTTGGTATGAAATTAGTTTTTCAGATAAAAACAGGAATGCATTCTTCTTTTAAAATATTTCAAATTTCATGAATATTATTATTATTTCTGATTCATTTCCACGTTATTATAAGTATAAAGGGTATCAGTATACAAAAATGTGTTAAACAGCTGGATGTCTGATACATGTAGAATCTACCCACAACATATTGATGGATTGTTCACAGCAAAATCTGTCAATACATGATCGATGTCTCTGTTAGGTGTGAGAGAGACGGCTTCCTTAATCACACATTTCTGAATACTGATATTCAAAAGTACATGCATAATGATTTCCCAGATGAAAATTGTTGTTTCAGTGGCATTTTTCAAGTAATTCAGTCGTTTGATAGTAAATGTCCAACTGTTTTTATTTATTAGTCTTTTCATATCATATGAAATTCAAAATTGGTAAAAACCAATAGCATATTTTTAAAATGATTTACCGAAATATTTTCTGAATTTCCCATCAGGTAAAACATACTTGATGTATTCTTTTTTTATTTACTGACAGTACAGAAAATGACCATCCATGAATCACTGTGTAAAAACACATCTGTAAACTGTAGAACTGTGAATTTGTTAAAATATTTTACTTTGCGGGATACAATAAAAATATAGAATTTCAGGTATTAGTATGACACATTATTATAACAATACTGGGAGACTGAAATCTGAGTGGACAACAAAATGGTACATTAAAAATCCCTTTAACACTTTGAACTGGTTGAGATGTATTTGTCAATATTGTCACTCAGCTTTTCTTACAGTTTCAGATTTCTGTGGTATACCTACATAATAAGACACACAATGCATGTACCTTCAAATCTTTAACACTTGAAAGGTATGGTTCTTTTGAAGTTATTATTAAATCGGTAACACCTGTTATTTTGAATTTTATTATCTTGTTTTCACATTGTATTTTGTGTTCATTGATTTAATTATATGTTTATTTTTTACAGAACAACTGAAGCAAAATCAATACAGAAATTTTTCATCGTTTTATCAATCCAGCCCACGAGGAAGGGAACATGCGATCTGTACAACGACAAACTGCTCCAGTTCATATCACCAACCAAACTTTAAAAACTTGACAATTTCTTCTGATAGCTTTTTTAATTATGAAAGTAGTGCCAAAGGAATATTTCCGAAGGGAATTTCTAGAAATACTTCAATGACAAGTGGTCACGACGATAGCACAACGACTTCCGGAAGTTACATCATAGATGATGAAGAGGATGAATATGTAGATATGGTTCAGCCAAGCAAACAATGCATTGTTTGATGAAAGGCTGGGAGGAAGTGGAAAGGTAAAATTTTACAAATATTAAACGTGCATGTTCTTTTTGCACTACAGAAACTACAAAAACATATTAAATTCCAAGATTAATACCAGTTAAAATTACCAGTTTGATACAAAATAATGTAGCATACAATAAGACTGGCAACAATAAAAAAATTGTTCTTTAAATATGTAAAATTAAAACGTAAAGTGATTTTTATGAATTCTTCCTTTAACCTGTAATTTCTAACACAAACTGACCCATAACAAGTTACTTCAAATTGAAGAAGCTATATAAAAATGGAAGCGCTAAAATTTACCTTTGAATTCTCATTCGAAATTTGCCAAGTTTTAACAATTTTTATATGTTTCCCAAATCTGTTGTAGTATCACATTGATGAAAAACACCACACAAACACATATGATCAAACAGCTTATTTCTTTTCCAGAGTCGGGGTCCCAGCACAGTTGTTAGTGCTATTTGGTTATAAATATGAGTATGTTTGACGATGATACAGCAACAGATTGTCATCACTGGTACCAGAAAAATGGGAATGACTTGTTGATGTAGAAAATTAAAAGGTAGTTGTCATAATTTATCGCTGGATTTCAGTGTAAATTATTGCTATTTTTCTGCATTTATAGTTACAGTCTTGCAGGTATATTTTTTATGAGCAATCTTTGTTTTATGACAAGGACCACTGTTTTACTGTTTTAATAAGTTTCAAGTAATGTCGGTTTTTTAAACGGCTGATCATTCGATTCAGCGCAAGATTCCTTGTTTCAATATATGAATTTTATTCCAGTAAAGCGACAAATAATTTCCATATTTTCCATGGAGCATATTTAATCTTGTTGTTATTAAATATTTATAATATAATTCGTATATTTGATTGATATTTATATCGTATTTCATATATTTAATTGTAGGTGATCTGTTTATACCAAAGAAAAAGTGTAAAGAAATGAGCTGCTTACATCATCAAAGTCGAACGTGTATTTTAAAAAATGACATTCTCAAAGCGAAAGAATATTTATTAGTGCCAAAAGTTCATAGTGCAATATATTTTATTTATGTGTTCATAATGATAATATAGTCCCATATTAATATTGGTCAAATATGAATAATTGTTGTAATTGTCATTATGTACAACATTTTACTGATGAAATCAGTACAAATTAAAAGTATAAATTGTTTTTCTGTGTTTACTTGTTCTTTCCTACTTTATAACAATCACTGAAGTTGTTAACAACATTCCCCACACAAGTATGTAATGTCTTACATGTTAGAAATTAGACGGCATGGAAAGTCTTCTTTATACGTCTGCATACAAAATGTCAAAAGCTTTGGGAGAAGAATCATCATACTCTGGGGTTGAGTACAACGAATGTTCCCAAAAGTAATCAATGCTTTGAAAATTTTCTCGTTGTTTCCATTTTCTAGATAAATACAGGAAATCTATCATGTACATGGTCTTTTTAATTCCTTCATCAATATCTGAAAAAAACCTTAAGGTCACATTCTGTGTGTACTAAACGTTTGTAATTCTAATTTTTCTATAACCGTCCTTGGAAACTGTACAGTATAAAAAAAGATTGAATTGACACATAAACACTGACCAGCTGTTGTTTTCTATGAAGCTTACATTTTGTGAAAAAAATAAAGTAAAAGTGACAGAACGAATAGCACAGTAAAACGTTAACTTAACAAAAATTAATGGACATTTCTTGTTATCAGTATTTGTAACAGACACAAGATACAAATAAACTGAACAAGGACAGTATGACTAATAAACTGTTTGGTGAGCTAAGAACACATTTTGATTTTTCAAATTTCCTCAGTTTTGATCTCGTGGAAACATGTTTGATACTCTCAGTTCAATGGAATCTATTAAATATTACGTGAAGACGATAAAAAAAATCAGCAGATCTGTTCAATGGTTGTCATTTTTACAACCGCGAAATAAGCATTCTGATTCGTATGAGGACTTTTCAGTAAGTGCCAGTGAAGCAAACATTTACCAGTCGTGGCAACTCGCTAATAATGGACCACCTTATGTTGACCTAACATCAGTGTTATTATGATTTGTTGGTTTATTGCTGGGGGTATGTCGTCACTTTAATGTGCTTCAGTAAATATCTATCAAAACTGGTACAGATAACGTTTGATTAACATTTTGCTGAAAACATTCGATGGGGGAACCAATATTGTGTGCTTTACTGTGTATATAATGTGTATGTGTCTTTAACATAGTCGGACCATTCTCCACCGATAAAACGTATTTTATCAAACGGTAACAAATCGCCAAATAAACATTTGCTTAAACAAGTTCGATCATACTGCAAACGAATAATACCAAATAAAAAATAAGTTTGAAAATAAGAAAAGAAAATCGTATTTTGCCCGTATTTTACATTTCATTTAATAGTACCATAATTTTCAGCTTTTTGCAGCATTTCTTTAGAATTGTACCATTTAATTGTTTTCTGTAAAAAAATCATAAATATCGTCAAACTGATGGAAGCAAAGAATAAAAAAAATACAACAGTTCGCCGGTGACCATATATCCATTTATGAACTGCCACTATTTAATTAAACAGTATTTTATTTTGATGAAAAACCAGGATTAAGTGACAAAAACCAGTAAATGACACAAGGATCACAAAAGAAATTCAAAGTACTGCAATATATGAACACTTCTATTAACATGCTGTATGTTATTGGATGTACATATACCGGCCTCTTTCCTTTTACATCGTTCTTACGTATTTCTTTAATGACGCTGCATTGTTAGTTAAATTTTCTGTTTTGTATTATATATGGTCTGAAAATATTTTACATCATGTTCTGATAGCTCTATAAAGAAGAAATATAGAATAAGATATTCTTCATTAGAACCTCATGACAGTGGTTGCTTGTCGAAGCTTATTCCATATATCTTGCTGAAATATTTTGCGTGTTGATGCTTGCGATTTTTTTAGACGGTAGAATTTCTCGTAGATACAATGTCAAACGTATAAACATTGATTCTGTACCAAAATCCATTTAGAGTCATCAGTTATGCAAAATTAAGTGTATGGATTTGACCCCTTCGTCTACAAAAACCGAAAAAAGCACCCCTTTTATCATATATTTTGCAGCTAACATTAACTTTGATCTCGAAATTTAAGAGTCTACTTAATAATTGACAACTTTGGCTATTTAAGCTCAACAGTATTCCCATGACGAACACATTTATTATCAAATTTCATAATTATGACAATAAATATGTGTACTATGAATTCATAATATCGTTTAAAAAAACATCAGTAACCCGCGCGTACTGATTCTAATTTTCATTTTTCAGCTGTGAAAGCCATTTGAATGACACAGACATTAAGCAGCTGTTATTCTGAAAACAGCGACAAAAACTATTTTCTGAATAATACTTTATAAAAACACAACAGAATCCAGACAAAACCTGATAGATCGTTTTCGGTACCACTGCAGTCACCGACAGAGGAGAGACGAAGTTTGAAAAAATAAACAAGAATCAATGTACACATGATAAAATTCTGAAACAAGTCCAAGTGAAACACAGCAATCAGAGATTGCACATCTGCCGCTTCCCCCAAGTTGTAATGCACTATTTTCGAAACTTCCTCAATCCAAAACGGGATTGAAATGATCGTGCTGAAAGTAACATTGATTCTGTAAATTATTATCATAATAAGAATGACCCCACTCCCAAGGATTAACCAATGAACT
>JAOXYI010000008.1:945923-958084 GCA_028566495.1 Lithophaga antillarum
AAGGATATTGATAATTCTTTGCATGGTTCTTATGCGGCACCAGAGGGTGTGTCACATCCAATTCCCATGTCAGTATCATCAAGGTCAAGGTCACAGCAAAATATGGACATTTATACAATATCAGTGTTCATCCATATCTTATTAACCAGGTATGATATCTTCATGAAACATTGACAAAACATGCATTACCACCAGAGGAAGTTGGGGTGGCAGCCACTATTCATGTACAGATTTTTGTGTCCGCTATATAATTTTGAACAAGGTGGATGATATATTCGATATTATGCATAATTAGGGCCCCGCCTAGGTGGATGCCCTATAGCATCAGTCTGTCCATCCGTTTGTCTGTGCATCTATCACATATCTTGCCCAGCTTATATTTTTTTAACCCTTTGAGGGATATTAATAATACTTTCAATGATTGTTACCCACCATTAGAGGGTGTGTCACATTCAGCCCCGATTTCTCTCTCTTCAAGGTCAAGATCACAGTGAAAGATTGAATGTTCAAATAGATACACTTAATTAGGCTGTATATTCAGGTTGTGTCCAGCATATGTATTTTGAACCCTGCAAGGGATATAAATAATACTTGGCACAATTGTTACCCACCACCAGAGGGTGTGTCACATTCAAACCTGATTTTTGTATTTTCAAGGGCAAAGTCACAGCAGAAATTGGAATTTTCACATGTAGTAAATTATGTCCAGCCTGTAACTTTTGAACTGTTTGAGGGATATTGCTACTACTGTACATGACTGTTAACAATCAGGAGATGATGTGTGATATTAAATCCACATGTCTCTATCAGTCTGTCCCTGCTTCCATGTGTCTGTCACAAATCTTCATTATAGAACAATAAACTTGCTGTTTATCATGTTTATGCTTCAGAGATCTCTTCCAATTCTTCAAGGAATCTGTAGCCCTTTTCACAAAAAATCTAAAGATAAAAATAATTGTAAGTTATCACTGGTATCTAGTTATTTGTAATTGCAGTCTGCTTATCTATCAGTTTGAAATATTTCCTCCTTACAACTTCTGTTTAATTTTTTAGGTTGTATGTGGTCTATCTGTGGTATCCATGATCAGGGATGGAAAGAAAGAGAAATATTTGGAAAGATCCGTTACATGAATTATGAGGGATGTAAAAGAAAATTTGATGTAGCTTCATTTGTTAGAAAATATAGAGGGAAAAAGTTATAGAATAAAAAACAGTATATTTATGTGTACAATATGATGTTTTTGGCATTTTAACCATCTCTACCTCAAAAATGGATTGTTTAGAAGCAGATAGTTAGTCACTGCCTTGTACCATTTTACATATTCAGCTTAAAGTTGTCTATTTACAGTCTTCATGGATGTTAAAAGATAATGGTAACTATGAAAATATCTATTTGTCAATTACATTTGCCTCTTGTTATGTCAATCTTGAATAAGTCATTTTCCAGGACACTTGAATCAAAATTATGGTCCTTTCACAGTAATAACTAACTAAACTTACTCCTGATTACTCAAATGTGTGGTCAAGTCAAAATAAAATGACTGGTCCCTTCCAGTTTACATAACAAGGGTCAGCTGAATGTTACTTTTCATTGTGTTGTATTACATGTGACCTTTTTCCTCTGATGATACACATGTGATGTTATTTAGTGTTTTATTGAAAACGCTAAACCTCTAAACTGGAATGTAGACACCTTTAAATGTTCTATTACAATACGGTTGAAATTCACAGATGGAAAAAATTTATATGACAATGTTGTTGCAAATCCAGAGTATTTTAAAAAGAAATTTTACATACATGTATTATGATATTGAAGAATACTCAAACATCCACATATGTGTTCATTATCACAAGTAATGTTACTTGTAATGTTGATTCTCATTTCATTTTAACTTGTTGATCACAGGCCATATGAGCTATTGTTGCTAATAGACATCCACCTATTGTTTAAGTTGTTGCTAGTCGTGTGTTAGTTTTTCATATTTAAATCTTTTATGAAATGATGGTGTGAATTTCTCGAATTTTGTCCAGCAACCACCTTAGAATACAAGATGTAAACCATTAAATTCTTCAAATACCCCAGTAGTCGTAACTGGATTAACTCATATTTGCACCAATCCTACTATTTATTACATTATCTGAGTTTTTGAGTGAAAATTTGTCATGACAGTACTGGTATGAAAATTAAGCCAATTTGACATAAATTCAAGTATCAGTATTATTTTTGCCTTGAAACACTATCCTAGTTGAACCAAACATAGCATGGATATTCCTTGAATGATCACTTTCCAAACTTGTATTCAGTGACTTCAGGTTAAGTTTGTTTTGACATTATTTCAGTTTCTTCTGTGAAATCACTTTGTCAGTTTGAACTTAACCTTGGCAGGGATGGTACCTTTTCAATGTTACACTTTTTGCCCTCATTAGTCAAAATGACCACTGTTGCTATTTCACTCCAGGAAATGTGTCACTGTATGAACTTGAAGGTGTACAGTCTTACCTACACAAAGGCAATGAATTGTATATTTTAGGAAATTTAACTTCTTTACAAACAATTGTTGCTGTAAATGATAAAATGTATTCAAATTACAGTTTTGCTGGATGTAATTTTTATATGGCTGCAAAACTTTTTGTGGATGTATTATGTCACTGGTCTGTCGTCTGTGGACAGTTGGTTTCCATGCTCTAACTTTTGTTCTTGAAGACTGATTCTTTTAATATTTTAACACTATGTTCCTAGTCACAAAATACAGGTCAAGTTCGATTCTGGGGGTTCTGGCCCCTACCGTTTTGTGAAAAAGGGACCAGAAGGGGTTTTGATTTTTGAAAATGGATGTTTTGACCGCAGAGAGATAGCTCCAGAGAAAAAAAAGACCTTCAATGATCTGCAAGGTTGATTCCCATTAAATTATCCATATTTTATCATTGAATTCCTTGTGAAAAGTTTTGTAACGTCATTATATCGGATAAACATGATTGCATCATTTACATGAAACCTGAAATTTCCAAACATTTCAAACCGTAGGGGACATGTTTTATTTCACAAAACTTAACACTTGTTTAAAAAGGGGTCTGCGGCCATATGCTCCATGGGCAGAGCTTTCATTTTTTGGTTGTTGTTTTTTGTTTACATCTTATTATTTCCAAGGCCTACCATACTTAGGAATTATATTGAGCGGTGTCGTCTCCAGCTAAAGAGTACAGGGAGAATTGTAGCCTTCAGTAGAAGACTTCAAACTAACATTTTATGCATTTTCTACTACAAATCAGTTAGCATTTGTGCATGTGACTGTTAATTTATGTGTACAGTATTAAATAGTGCTTTTATCAGAATGAATTGAAACAATATATTTTGCAAGAAAATGAAAACATGTACAAGATAGGTTATAAGTCTGTGAACAGAGACACATGTTGGTTCTAAGTCTGTGAACAGAGACACATGTTGGTTCTAAGTCTGTGAACAGAGATAGATTTTAAGTGTATGAAAAAGGGGTTAAAAAGTCTTCTATAGCCAAAGCAATGGGCTGACACAGGAATTGGGATTTGGAAAAAAATTGGGAAGGAGGACATTTTCTCTGATGTGGGATGTGGGAAACAGTGTAAGCCAAATTCCACAACGTGAAAATCTGGGATTTGGGAGTTGGCAAAAAATTGTGGGATATGGCATATTCCTGAACTTACGGTGTAGCTCTTTTTTTATTTGGATTTTCTGTGTAGCAAAAAAAAAAAAATCCGAAATAATAAAAGAGCTACACAGTAAGTTATGAATTTCAGGACTATAATCAAATGCATGTCAAAATACTCAAAAAAAAATAATCAGGAAATGGGAGTCAAAATCACCACATTAAAATATTTTTATAAAGTTATTAGCCATTAATTATTTTTAAAATAACCCTTCACCCTTTGATTAGTTAAGATAAAAGAAGACATATCTACTATATTTGATACATGACAAATATGATGGATTTATGACAGGAAAATATGGGTCAGTAACAGTCTGGAATAGCTCCTTTTGAAGTTTAAACACAAAAGTACTCTAATTAGGTCACATAATTGAAACAAATAAGGACATTTTTCATAAAAAGAGAGGAAGTTCAATTTCTGTGACCTGAAGGACAAAGGAAGATCTGAAAGTGAAAATGTATGTTTACATATTGTGAAAGAAAAAAAAATGAAGTAAAGAGTAATTGTGTTGTTGTTTAAGTCAAAATTGTCTCCAGATCTGAAGGAATCAGGTATTTAATTGCAGGAGAAGATGTCAGATGGTCATTCATTCAAGTCAAAATTAGAGGACACCTCAGTTGACACATGGGGCCTATTGTATTATATGACTTGAACCACTAAAATTAATTAGGTTCTCTGTCAGTGTTCAGCCAAGGAAGGTCTGGTTCAACTTATGTGAACTGCATAAGGGAAAAGACCCTTGTCTGAAATGTTCATATCACAAAAATCTTACTGCCAGAGTTTCACATCAAGCTGGATTTAAATGAAATGTCACATTAGAAAGTATATTTTATGATCAAACACAATGGCTGCCTCCACCACAAAAACTAATTACTATATTGTAGATGTAAATTTCTGGAAGAAGCATTGAATAGCAATAAAGCACAAACAAATTTCAGAGTAGGACAAAATATTCTACAACCTTTACTGTCAAAAAATATCTCATTAGGTCTTTTCATGAACTAGTTACCGTTGTGAGAGACCAACTGACCTTAAGAAGCACCTTATAGAATCATTTCTTTGGAAAGCACATTTGTGATTCTGTGTTGTGAAATACAGTGAAGCCTTGTGTCAAATTTTGATACTATGTTTATTACAAAATGAAATTATGGTTCCTTTGTAGTAATGATAAGATAATGAGATACACATACTCAGTCATTTACATCTCTTTACCACCTAGGTAAGGGAGATAATTAATTTGGCCAGGGGAGACAACTCAACATTAAGTTACTTCCCTTTACTAAATCTGTTATTTCCCTTAGCTTGATAACGGGAGTAACTTATGTTTTCCATTGTCAAAATGCTGAATGTTAGTCACAGAACAACATTCTACATAGCATCCTACATAAACCTGCAGGATTGTAAGTATATGTTATCAGGTTTTTGCATATTGATATCATAAAATATCAGCTGTGAGTCACAATATGAAGCTTTTTTGGCGAGTGAGCGCAGCGAACAAGCTAAAAAGTTTATATTTTATTGAGCAGCTGATATTTTACGATATCTATATAAAGAAAACCTGATAATTAATTTATCATATTGTTTTTGAGTGCTTTTCTTGATCAAAACGATATTGTTTCTATGTTTTACAAGCTAACCGGAAGTATATGTGATAAGTTTGGGTGAAAACTTATCAACGTTGAGTCAAATATTATGACGTCGATGATAAATTTGGGTCAAACTTATCAACATTGAATCAAACATTTTCGACGTTACAAAGCCATGATATGACAAATGCTGAATGGCTTAGCAGGGTGAGATAGGCATAGGGAAATACAATAAGTCGGCATATCTTGGAAAGTCTATACATAACATAATAATATTCTGTGTTTATGAATAAGCTGCACAGACTTCACTGTATGAGCAAAGCTGTTTAATTAAAGAGATTTCACTGTATTTCCAGGTAACAGACCTTGCATGTTTTACCTGTTTCCTTGTTTCATACTTTCATGAAAGATCATGCATAGAAATGATTTACTTCCATATAATTGTCAGGTTTATCCTTCATGCTTGCTGTTAGGAGTCGTGAAGGTTGGATGTCGTTTGCAAATTTTAGAGACCTAGACATTAGCAAGGTTCTAGAATTTTAATGCAGTTTTCTAAAGCATATGGTATGAGATGAGGAAATGATAAAATTCAGGTAAAACGTAAGTGAAAAATGTACATGTAAGGTATCCTGGATTATGGTCATATTTTTTCCATTCATTTCAGGATAAAAAATGTTAAAGTTAGTATTTCCACACACACACACACATACTTGTTGTGATAAAGTGACAATTAACCAATATATAACTTTCACCAGAGCTTCAGGATTACAAAGAGGGCTTTCTGAGAGTGTCTGTCATGGGTGGATGCTGCTTACAGAAGATGAAGATCTGTTTTCCTTTTCTTTATAACAGTCTTAAAATTTACAGCATTTTTTTTCTTTCAGAAATGGAAAAGACGATTCTTTGTCTTATTCAAACCACAGGGAAGCCTCCCTCATCAGTATGTCTTGAATTATTATAACAATGAAGAAGGTAAAAAGTTGAAAGGTTACATTGACCTTGAACATTGTGAACAGATTATTGAATCACTGGATTTAGACTTATTTCCATTTCTACTGGCCATCAAAACTTTCCACAAGAACCGAGAAAGGACATACTTCCTGGCGGCAGACACAGAGGAGCAAATGGCAACGTGGGTACGAAACCTTTGCAGTGTTTGTGGTCTTAAGCCAGAAGACAATTGTAAGTTAAACATTACTGTACAAGGTAAAGGGAATGAACTTTAATCTGGTACAATCATGTTGGTAAAAAAAAAATGTCAGTCTCTCATACAGTATAAGCTAATTGTAATGCCTTCAATTTCTTTGCCATTTCAGATTACATGTAGGCCAGAAGTTTTCAGATTCTATTTATCCTTACAGATCTGTTCTTAAAGTGAATCTTTGGAAATTTATGTTTATTTCTTGACACCTGTGATGCCCACAACCCCTGCAAATTTTAAATTTCACGTCATTTTCAAAGCTCTGTATACTGACCTGAGTAAGATTTTTCTGTGCCTAGGAATGCCAAAAATACACAATAAAAATAAGCCAATTTGCTGATGCCTGCCTCTTTGACAGGAAGATCTCTTTTGTTTTCGAGTCAAAATTAAATCTGTTCTAACCTGAAAAAAAATGAAATTTCCAAATTGTGCATTGGTCCAGGGCAAGTACCAGACCAAAATCTACTTGTAAAGAAAAACTTCTGATTTGTCAGAACCCAGTACATAACAACGGAACCTGCTTCTCCCGGACAAACTTAGGAAAATATTTACTTGTCCAGAGGAATTTGGGATAAGTCGGAAAAGTCAGTCATAGTATTATCACATCCCTGCATACCCTGTATAAATTTTAAAAATCTTCCTATCAGTCAATAGAAGCATCTTCAAATTTTCACATGTATAACATGTATAATAAGCTTCTAAACCATCACTTTAATGTAAAAACAAGAAAGAGGTAGGATTGAAAAGGTAAGGCTATTTGCTTAAATGCAGTAAATCTGCTGATCAACTTTCAGACTGCAAAAATTGTCTTAGTCATACACGTGACAATGTCCATATATGACAAGATGATTATTAAAAGAAAGACGTATACAATCTAACATGGGTGAAAATTCAAGACATGAAAATTTCAGATATCTGATCATGAGGGTAAGATTTCATGTCTCCTTCAAGATTTATCTGAATTGGGGACATTAGAAATCTCACACAAGGGTGTTTGGGATTTTCTTTCCTTGTATTTTCATTTGTATTTAATTTAATTACTCACCTTTGTCGCTTAAAAATTAAAAAACTGATGGCATAGTTTTGTTGTACCCAGTGAGTTACTTCCCTTTGATTGACATTACCTGTAAGAATAGAGTGCAGCATCAAGTGATCTTTTAATGTATGATGCTTGCTGATGAATATCACTTAAATGACTTGTTGGGTTTGAATTATATTTTGCAATTTCCTCTTTTCACTTTACACAGTTGCGTCACTTATTGTCGAGGTTATTTCATTTTCAGCAGTATTTAGTACTTCCGTGTCAATTTTCACATTTTATATTTCAACCTTCAGCATTATACTATACACAAATTTTTTTCTCGCTGCCTTCAACATTATACTACACACTTCTTTTTTTCTCAACATAAAACTTTTGCATTGGCAAAAAAATACGAAATTTTTAGTTTCCCCCCATTGTAACTTTTTGCAAGATACCAGTTGAAGGGGAAATAACTCTTACAAAAATGGAATTAACCATTACATTATGTATAGGAGATACAATGGATAAGTGTAGATTCGTAGAAAAGAATCCACGAGCTGGAGGCGAGTGGATTGTTTTCAACGAATTCACACTTATCCATTGTATCTGTTACTTAAACCATTGTTGTGCCATCTTCTCTATTCACAAATCTAATTACATTTCAGAAGTTTTCACAACTAATTTGATGTAGCCAAAAACTAAACAGTGTATTATGAAAAAACAAACGTTTCTTGCATGAAAAATTTAAGGCGCATAGCTAGGATCTAACCATTGACAGTCAAGTTGTTCTCACAAAATCGTGTATTGAAGGTATGCATAACCACACGGCTACTAATGACATTGTATTCATTGGTCGATTTAACATAACGTATGTTTATGATGTATTCAGACTTAGATATTTTATTTTGAACTATTGGTACATATAATTTCTTAATAAAGCTGAAACATTTCTTATGTGCAATGTAAATGTATAAGTAACATAATAATTTATTAATTTGTATCTTTCTTACTATATACAAATTGTACATCGATATACATGTATATTGGAAATACTGTTGGGAAATTTATGTATACAAAATTGACAGTTTAACACTGCAGTTCATGGGTCGGTGGTTAGAGAGGCATGAGAAGAAAATCCGCAATTTTATTCTACAAGAAGGTTAGTAGTTCGAATCTCAGCAAGGTTAAAAGAGGTAGCAAAAGTACAAGAAGAACGTTTTTGACAGCTACACATTTAAATAGATAAAACCTGTTTACATTTGAAAAATCATGAGATGAATACTATTTAGAAATAAGTTTAAGAAGTGTGGATTCTAGAAAAATAATCCACAATTGATGAATTGGCTGACATCACAACAATGGTTTAAGTTATTTCTAAGATGTTTATGAACTTAAAAACTGATCTGAATGGTGATTATATATTATGATATATATATACTTACGTCACTGGTTTCTTGACTTCTAATAGGTTAATAGATTTTCCCACAGGTTTAAAAGGAGGTATCACAGGCTCAACTGTAAATATATTTCAAATGAATTAAACCATCGGTTAACACCAGTTTCAACAATTTTTCAGCTGTATCACGGCAACCATTTATAGTTTCATTAGTAAAGATACATACTTAGTAAAAATCTCCAATCAATTTATAGCTTTCATGAATTATCTCTTAATTTTCTTGTAATTATGTAAATTTCCCTTCTCTCACTCCAAAGGAGAACAAATTAATTAATAATGTATTGCAAAACTGATCATCAAATGTTTCAACAAATTTTCACAATCTGTAACTCTCTACAGTATATCATGTCAACCAAATAAGAAACAAATTATTTCTCTATTACAGATAATTTTATCAAATACAGTGAAACCTGTCTAATCCAACAAACCTGGGGACTAGAGAAATATGTCAGAATACTCAAGAGTTTTTTAACAAGAAATCTTTCCTTCTGACCATAAAACTATGTCAGATATGGCAGGATGTCAGAATACTCAGGTATCGGATTAGACAAGTTGCACTGTATAGTTCTCAATTTTTGAAAGTTGAACATGTTAAATTTGAAATTTAACATCTAGGACTGGTTCACTCATCTCCTGTAATTCATTATGAGTCAGAATCAATAAATCCCACTTACTTTTATTTGGTTGTTTCTTTGATGCTAAGAACAACAATCCACAGAGAAAATTAACTGCTTCTGGTACAAATCTTCTTGACATATAAATATACTGAAAGTAAGGAAAACATTTTAAAATTTTAATGCTCAGATATCTAGACAAATACGAAAGCTGTCAGATGGCATACAGCTGGTTTTCAAATTTGGTGCCCTCTAGCTCCCTGCCTATCTGTCTACTAAACATTTACATTATAATCCTTCTGATATAGAACTATATCTGACGGTGGCAATTGTGCCAATATATTTGATGATGGTATATTCAGGTCAGAAATTGCAAGCTTCAGTTCATTTTCATAAATACAAGATGCAAAACAGATATTAAGATATAATAACAAATAACCATATAAATCTTAAAAACTTCATAATCTGGGAATTCCATATCGTCATGATACAACACATATCTCAGGGAGCATTCAAGTAACAGCTTTCAACAGCATTTTCCTTTTGAGGAAATGTTTTACAAAGGATCAACAAATCAACCACTCAGATCAGATAACAATGATGATGATGATGAGCAGCAACAGATGACATACTTTTCCTGATTAGTTAGATATTTCTGTTTTATTTTATATTAGTGTTTAATATGAGTATTCTGTATATTTGATACTGGTTAAAAGATCTGACCCATATCATCACGCATGATGATATTGATATCAGTCACGGCTGAAACCCGTGTCGTACCCCTAGTAAATATAGAATATCATATGGGTTTTTTTCATATTACATCCCATATCAACCCAATATGGATCAAGGGTTGATATGGGATTGATATGAAAAAACATATATCATATTCTGTTTATCATATATTTACTATTAAAAAAGTTATCGCTATGCATCAGTCATGCTGCATCTAAAATAATGTTGGTGATAGTTTGTTATGGAACTGTATTTCTTCATACTCCAATTTTTTTTTTTTTCGCTACATGTGTGTAAACAGAATGAGAAGAATATTGATGTTCACAAGTCACACATCCATATGGACCAGACAAGACTGTTGTCATCAAGTATCAAACACAAACACAAATGTGGAAGTAGAACAAAGACACAACACTTTAAACTAAAGCTAGGACAATACGAACTCCCATAATAACCAGGAGTGACATCAGGTGCTAAACCATGCTAAATTTCAAAATAATCATATCAGGCTATGTACGACTTATTAAAAAATGATTCAATGATTACCTGGTGTAAAAGACTAGGAGTTGAAGAGAAAAATAAACAATTCTTATTGTGTTTTGATAACAAACTGAACTACAATTACATTACTTTCTAACACTTTTTAAAAATCAGTGGATATCTGGCACACTTCTACAAATCCGTTTGTGAACATTTTAACTTTTGGAGGGTGGGTTGAACAAATTCTAGATTATTATGACTGAAATGAAATTATTAGTTGAACTTTTCTTTTCACTCCAGTTTCCTATGCTGATCAAGTCAAAATTTATCTGTTTCAATCATGATTTTTATGGGACCAGTTAAAACAACTGTATTAAAATAAACAAGAAGGGAAACAGAGATTTTAGACCTCTTACTGAAGATGCTCCACAATAAATGTGATGGTTGGCACTTTACAGTTATAGCACTGATGTAGAAATCACCTATGATTTCAGTGGTAACTAAATACTTACCTCTAAACATAAGTTACATAAAAATAATCCAACTGCTACATCTCTCTCATGATTAACTGGTGTCTGAAAAACATGTAAAAACCTATTTGAAAACCTAGTAATGATTAAAAAGACTTTTTACTATTATCCAACTTTAAAAATTGGTCCTTTTTGTCTTTTGTAACACTAAGGGCTTTAATCTTTAAAAAAATACCATTGATCATTTTTATTATATAGATGTCTATGATATACCACAATTTCCCACTTAAATAAAAACGATATCAGAAGTGAAATAATGGTTTTTATTTCACTCTCATTATTTTTTGTGCCATTCGTCAAGCCGGAACTTCTACGTTCCTTGGATGTACATTTTGTTTACTACAAATTCATCAGTACAACAAGTGATGAAAGTTTACATTTATGGTGGAACGTTAAATTTTAATACTCCTCAGTCATCTACATGTACCAGTTGTCAAAAATGTGTGTGTGAAATGTACAATGACACTGTGAAACCAAAATACAAAAGGATCTTAACTTTATCATTCAGTGGTTCTGATTCTAACTAAATTTCTCTTTCTGCTGTCACAAGACTTGTTTTTACTGTTGACATTGTAATTTTGTAGAAAATTATATTGAAGATCCAACACATATAGTTCTTCTGTTTTCTTTCGTACCATCCATTTGAATAAATAATATGCAATCACAGATTAACATGAAAGTTAATTCTCAGTCTAAAATTTGCAGTTGTTTTGACCTCTTCATCCTTCATAACAATTTGTCAGAATATGAAACATGCACAATAATCTAACTAGAGGGTCACCTGAGTGAGCCTGTATCGCTCACCTGGTTTCCTAGTGGCTTCAGGTTAGTATTTGATTTGACACTATGATTCT
>JAOXYI010000008.1:984003-998815 GCA_028566495.1 Lithophaga antillarum
AAAGAGTTCCATATGGCACCCTTTGGTTGACGGAATAAGCATAGAGATACAGGGTGGGGGTGCCAAAAGGAACTCTTCTCAAGAGGGGGTACTCTGAAATATTTGTGATACGTAGACGTAGTCTGTAGAGGGTAAAATTTTTACTCCCAAAAATACCAAAATCTGGCTGAACACCCCCGAAAATGTCATAAGATCATATAAAAGTACATTTTTTGGCATAACCCCCAAATCCCAAAATCATACCCCTAAAAAATAGTACAAGCCTATGTGTCACAGAAACTTGCGAGAATCCCCCTCCCTGGCCAGGAGGTCAAATTGCTCAGAAAATAAGATTTATTATGTTGTCGCCACCACAGTAGTTTCAGGAGAAAGTCGCAAGATATATTTTTAACTGATACAAAAAAATGTTTTGAGTTTAAAACAGAAACTAGTGTGCCTAGCCCAAATTTCTCTGTCTCTTTCCCCTTTCCATTTTCTGCTTGAGATGTTTTTCCCAGCAAAAATCGGAGGGTTATAAAGGACAGAAGAAACCTGGGTCATAGTGTACCTTGAAAATGGCATCCTATAGGAATTTCGTCATGATTTCAGAACAACCCACTCTAGTGAATTACAGCTTTTCTCATTCATCATCATATCTGTCCAAACTTGAAAAAAAATTAAGTGTTTGGAATTTCATTTGTCAGCATGATGTGATTGTGTCCTGCTGTTGCTAGGCAGAAACAATATTTATTTCACTGAAAACATAAAATGCTGCTGTTGTTGTCGAACATAGTTTAACCTAGGGTTGCTATAAAAATTATTTTCCAAATGTACTTTCGGATGATCACTGGATGGTCCTCTGCCAACATTGTAGTGTTTTAGACATGTTAGACAATTATTAATATGTTTGATCTGTTTGAAGTTTCTAAGCAATAATAAGTTTTATTGATGATATGTAAAAAATTGCTTTGGTCTTTTCCTCAGATATTTCTTTTTCTCACGCTACATAAGATGAAATATTATCGTGGATTTCTTGGTGTATCCAAGCGGCGTCATCTGTGATGTTACTGACGTCATCTAGACATATCATCAATTAACATACTATTACCGATTTGTTTTGCCTTAATTGGAATTCTCAACGCATATCGTATCTCAATCTTCGCTTTTGATGCGATATTGCATTGAGAATTCCATTCTCACAAAATAAATCTGTAATATTATATATTTAACCCAGGTGAGCAGGTACAGGCTCTTTAGAATCTCTGGTTTGGATGATTTTGTGGTAATGGACCCTTTCACAAAAATTGTGGTGCTCCCCATCTTCATGAAAGAATTGACTAAATGTTTTTTAAGCAGTTGTCCTTCTATACATGTATGCTTTTAGCAGTAGCTCTGAAGATTTCTTTTACCAGACAACAAGTTTTAATGTTGAAATAGTAACCTCTTAGTCAGTCTTTAAAGACTCTCATTGATAGTAGTCCTACAGTCAACTGCCATAAAAATTATACTGCTCCAGCTAAACACTGCTCCTTCAAAAAAAAAAAAACCAAACAAGATGAAACCAGACATTTAAATGTATATTTTTCTTTTTTCACAGGAGGTTGATGTTGATGATGTTGCTTTTGTGGCTCAGAGGTAAGGACAGTAGTGATGGGCAGTTGGTAAAAAAACACGGTCGAGTATCAGTTTATAATCGGAAACACTGAACCGATCGATTATCAATTACACAATCGGTTTACAAAATTAATTTTGCGCACCACTTTGATTTATATGATTAATAAAATTGAGAATTAAAGATGGAGGAAATCGAAAATTAAAACGAGTAAGACCTGAATGTCACTTAAGTCATTGGTGTATGCCACATTAAATTTTAAATCAAAAGTAGAATTTTATCCCATTTTCTTTTTTCCTATTAATTGATTATGGAATTTTTAATATCGCTTATCGGATTCAGCAACCCTAAACCGATGAACTTTTGACTAGAGGCTATCATTGGCCCAACACTAAAGTACAGTTTAATTAATAGAAAGTTAATTTTGTTAGAGTTATCAGGGTTTAGTTTAAAACAAATTGTGTAAAAACTAGGGCCAAATTAGCATGCATTAATACGATAAAAATAATCCATGGAATGGTACATGAAATTAATGGAGTTAACAAAGATAATAAGTTAAATACAAGACATTATTTGGAGTAAGAAAGAAGTATGTATGTATCCATATCTAAAAAAAAATACGAGTATGTCTAATCACAGTGTTTGAAATTAAAAAAAATTACGATGCCAGTCGGACAACCTGCTTTAACAAATTAAGTTGCCCAAACTGCAGTTAGGTTGCCTGACATGTGGAAATGTTTCTTGAACAAACTAAATCTTTGGTCGTCAGCAGGACTACTTGGATTTTATTTCAGATGGTCCAATTAAACTAAGGCAGGTTTTGACGACTGAACTACCTCTTATTTCGAACACTGTAATTACAGTATGTCTGCATGTTTTATTTGAAATATTTGGTTGACAAATATGGTCAATACTTTTTCCAATAAAACAGAACTGAAAACAGACAGTTGAAATCTGACCATATATTTGAACATCATGTTGCAAAATTGAGAATGACATTATTGACTAAATGTCAAAGGATGATAGAATTTTAGGACAATACCAGATTAAAAACAAGAAAAATGAAACAAACAAAATCAATGATCACACAAGTAGTTGTAATAAATTTGAACAGTTGTCAGTTTTTGCATTGACATCTGGTTAACCCTTGTAAATTTTTTGAAACTTGAATATTTATCATCAAATTTTCATCAATTTTCGGAAATTGAAAAGAATTTTTCTTTATATGGTCAAAAGATAAAATTCATACAGAAGTTTTGAAATTTGTTCTTTAATTTAGAATTTCCCATTATGATGGATCACTGGACTTATTTTTTTGTATTCAATTCATACTAAAAAACCCTGATACAATTTCTTTCAAATTTTTTAAAAAATTTTTATTAAATGGCCATGTGCAGCTTTCGCCATCACTTGGGATCCATCATTCATCTGTCCATTAACTTTTTACATAATCTTTTTAATCTTTTCCTCAGAAACCACTGGGCTAATTAAAACCAAACTTTGCAGGAATGATAGATGGAAGTTCCTGTACAAAATTTCTCGTTTCATGTCAATCAGACTACCAACATGGCTGCCACAGGCAATTCTTGTTTCTGATTGGTTGAAATTTTAAAAATCTTCTCTAAAACTGCAAGGCCAAATAAATTGTAACTTTGTGGGAATGATGTATGGGAGGTACTTTAGAAAATTCATTTTGTGTGTATCGGACATCTAACATGGCTGCCACATGGAATTGTTGTTTCTAATTGGCTGAATTTTAAAAATCTTCTCGTCTGAAACTCAACATGACCAAATGAAATGTAACTTTGTAGTAATGATGTATAGGAGGTTCTTTACAGAGTTTCCTCATTTCATGCTAATCTAACTTCAAACATGGCCACCATGGGCAGTTCTTGCTTCTGATTGGCTGAAATTTTAAAAATCTTCTCTTCTGAAATTATATGGATCAGTGAATTGCAACTTTGTAGGAATGATGTATGGGAGGTTCTTTACAAAGTTTGGTCATTCATGCTGATCTGACATCTGACATTTCTGTAATAGGTAATTCTTGTTTCTGATCTTCTCTACTGAAACTGCAATGGAGGTCCTGTACAGAATATTTTCGTTTCGTGCTGATCTAATGTCTAACATGGCAGCCAATTGCAAAAGTTCTGATTGGTTGAATTTTAAAAATCTTAGCAACAATGCAGATGGAACTTTAACTTTGGAGGAATGATGTATGGAGGGTTCATTTCATGCTGTTCTGAAATCAACCATATACTTTGCTTCTGTAATCCTTAAAGTTTTATCTGAAGTCCATGCTCTATCCAACAGACTGTTGGAAATAAAAATGGAAACTATACTTCTTATGCAATTTAGGCATAATTTGGTGCTAACTGAGCGACACAGGCTTACTCACGTGAGCTTCTAGTTTTACATATTGATGGATAATTTGACTTACTTTAGTTAAGTCTTAAGATCTAAGTAACAGTCTATCTAAGAATCATTCAGTCCATATTACTAAAGCAACACATTAATAGAAAGGTTATAAAGAACATTATCATGGCAAAGGCAATGATTCCTGTGTATAGTTTCAGGTCGTTGACTATCAGGTTAAGAAAAATTGAACATATTTCACTTTAAAACCATAAATATTATCTCAGTATTCTTGCATTTTTGCAGTGCATTCTTTGTTTTCTGTGATAACCCTGTTTCAGATGAAATACAATTGGAAGATTTGCACATAATTTTGAATTTCAGATATAAAAAAATTTAGAAATTATAGGTTTACTGACCATATATTACTGTTCGCAAGATTCTTAGATGGAATAGGACTTAAGTAAGTAAGCCTGTGAATAAGAGAAATGTGAAATTCAGAGCTGGATACAAAAAAAAAGAAAACTTTTAAAATTTCTTTCCAGTCTTAACCATTTACCCAGTATGCCATCTTTGTCTTTCCTGCGACAAGAGATTCTGGCTGAACCGAAGAACTACTTCCAAATTGTTCAGACGATTTTACTGCATAAGAGGTTCATGAAGCAGACAGACAAGAGAGAAGCTGTATATAATTTCCCAGGATTCTGCACTGGATGTAGAAGAGCAGGACTCTGCTATGGATGTGAACAAAGTCTTATACCACAGTATGTTAACAAATATACATGTAAATGAAGAATGAAAGACATGCAATGATTTATAATAACACAAGGAACAGCTAAAGCAAATGCATATGGAAATAATGAAATTCTGAGTTAATTGTATATTATTATTATATAGATAACTGTACAATACCATGATTTCTCAGTGAAATTATCAATTTATCTTCACTGCAGTGATGTCATAATGCTTTTTTTCAAAGACATCACAATTATGAAATTCTAGTGTGGATTGCAAGCATGCATGTGATAGCTTCTGCATCTTCAGGGAATCTCCTTCACTTGACCACACAAATTCAATCTCCTGCCAGGAGACCAAAATCTCTCTGATTCAGAATTTTTGCCACACTTTAAATTTATTTTCTTTGTTCAGAAGCAGTCTTTTGGTATTCTTATTGCAAAAAAAAATCTTTATTTTATAAATCAAAACTATAAATTTACCAACAACCATAGATCACCCAAAAAAACCCAAAGAAATTAAATCAGGAATTTCTTTCAATGATGCTATTAATACAAAATGCATATTATGACATGCAGACATCTCTTGCATCAGACCCTAGGTCTCCTAAACGTCTGAGGCATATCTCCCTGAAGTACGCTTCTAGCTTATCACATGTTTGTACAAGAGAAAACATTAGGTTTCATGTAAAGGTGTCAGTATCAACACAGAAAAGTATCTATATAATAAACAGTATAACTAATCAGTCTATCCAATTATAAAAAATATGACCGAACAACATATCATCTCCCTTGGGTTTTAGGACAATTTTCCCAGGACAACCGTCCCTAGACAATTGCTTCCAGATAATTGTCCCCCTTTCATTTTTCTTGTACCTTACTGTACATAATTTATTAATAAGAAATGATATGTACTTTTAATCGGCAATTTATACATTTTTTTCCTTTGACTTTATTGACTGATATTGACAATATCTCCATATTGCCATGATAATGAAAAATATTGGACATTGTTATGGGCAATGTTACATCGTACTATCTGTGGTGTTACCGATAAAAACGGTAACATTAGTTTTAAAGGTCTCGACAGAAATGATCTGTAGTATCAAAGCTCGCCCTATTGGGCTGGCTGTGATACTGATGATAATTTCCATCTCATCCTTCAAAATTGACGTTATTTAGGAAATTACTGTATTGTATTTAAAACTTTGCCAGCATAAATCATGGATTTTACTGTCACAAATTGAGTTTTGATGGCGACGTGGGTTTTTGCGACAATAAATCACAGATTATGCAACAAAATTTTAATACCGTACTGTTATCTCCATTGTAATGGACTGAATTCGAAAGAGAAAATTTGATTTGAATACAGGAAATGTTGTGTACATTTGCGCTACAACGTTCAGACAGTAAATTTTACGCAAACTATCATCCAGTTTGATACGACATTAGAACAAGTGTTTAACTGTCGTCGAATGAAAGGCGATGTTACAACAGCTGTTGCATTAAAATCTAATTTACTGCTTAATTTACAGAAATAAAATGGGATGTTCATATATGTACTTATAAATAATCATCATATTCATTTTCTATTTTTTTTTCAGTAAAAGCATTAATCAATAACTGTATATATTTTAATTAAAATTAATTAGCTTCTTTTAAAATTGTTTAGTGGGTAGTTTGATGTTTTGAATCAATAATCTGGTAGAGCACTTTTTTTGTTTACGATTTTTTAACATGAACACAGAAAAAACAGTGTTTTTTTTTATCCTTGCATACAACAGGTGATATAAATTACAGAAACTTTATAAAGTATCTTTTAATCTGCTGATTTGCTTCAGTCTTAAAACTGCAGTTTGTATATGATAAAGTTAACCAGTAGCTTGTTAAAGGTCTGTGGTTACCGTATTTTGTCTAAGCGCCCCAGCTTCAGACACCAGTAAATATAGTTTGCCAGGATATAGCGGTGGGTTGTTGGGGTTTATCATCACTATCAGCTGTATCGTGACTACCAGACTTAATGATGGAGGAAAACCTGCACAGCTATTCAGCTGACAAATGAACCCTACAATCTTGGATAGGTGTCTGGAAACCTTAAGGCTATTAAAGAAATAAATGTAAGAGGGAGTCGGAAGGCACTTTTTATTTTTACCCACCATGCATAAAATTTTAAAATGATTATGTCCTATACTTCTTCAGGCAGATTTTCAAAAACAACCCCCACCCATGAAATTTTATTGGAAGTGCCTTCCAACCCCCCTATACAAACATTTCTGGAAAAGCCCTGAACACTTACGGGGTACCATGATATGGGAACCAAAAAAAAACTTAACATGGCATGAAACCCATTCAAATAAACAAACATCTCATTAAAATATTTTTAATTTGCATTGTGAATTAATTTTTACATTTGTATAAATGCTGTTTTTTCAGTTACCATGCTGACAAATTAATGAAGACTGGAGGTGGATTTACATATTACAAAAAATATCGACCTGAAAAAGAAGTTCCAGGGAGACACCCATTAAACTGGAGGGTTAATTTCCCTGAAATGGCATTAAAATCTGTTATGAAAGGTACTTATCATATATATGTTTAGGTTTTGGAGTCTAACAGTGATCAGTATTTTACTTGATCATAGATCAGGGATCAAAGATTCTAGTTTTGTGTTCAGGTGTTGGAGTCTGTATCAGCGATCATTATTTTACTTTAGCAGAGATTGGGTGTCAATGATTTTAGGCGTAAATAGTCTCAGTTTTAAGTCCTGATCAAATAGTTTAATATAGTAATAAAGGCTATTTTGAAGGATTTTATTGATGTGTAAACTCAGCCGACTCACTTACAAACAGAATAAAATCCGAAAGACTTTATGTGAAGTTTGTGAGTGAAAGGCTGAGTTTACACATCAATAAATTCAGCAGAATAGCCTTTATTACTTATAATTCCAACTGATTTCTCTAATAACTGAAAATAAAGCCTAAATCAAATAATACAAAAGGAACTATATTGAAGACGTATTAATTTGGTTACATGACGTCACCAAAAAAAAAGTTTATCGATGTGCAAACTATTTCGTCGTCATGGTGCTGACCAATAAAAATGCAGCAAATTTAAAGTATTGGAATTATGGTGGTATAACAAGCAATAAAGGAGCATAGCTTGTTCCCACTGAGATTCCTGTAAGTTCCGATAGTTATTATTAACAGAGAAAACACTAAATATTGCCCACCACTATAGAACTTAAAAGCGTTTAACAAATATTTGCAAGTCCAGTTAAATAATAATTATTCCTTTTCAACAAAAAGGAATTAATTAGAAATATTATGACATATATAACGTCACAACATGTGTACGAATAGAATGAGAAGTAAACATCAGACAAGGCTATTACAAACAAAGGATCAAATACAAATACAAACGTGGCACAACACTGAAAACTAAAGGCAGGACAATACTAATTTCCATAAAAGCTGAGAGTGACATCATGTGCTCCGGACCGGGTAAGCATCTCCTGCTCCACACGTCGCACCCATTGTACAAAAGTCAGTAAGAACTCGTAAATAGGTAAATCTGGTAAAATTCCCTATAATTTTTTATTGCAGATATAAAGAATGTAGAACTCAAAATTACGTCTGTGAACAGTTGAACATGACTTAATAAGTGTACAAAAAGTATGCAGCTTGTAAAAGAAATTTGATCCAATTTTCATTCCATAAGTTAAGGACCCATACCCGTTCATACTTTTGTTTGATTAAAAACTTAATGGTAGTAATGTTATTGTCGATCTGAAACTTAAATTGACTAAAATTCGAAAAGTATTTTTATGATCATATAGCGGCCATCGCCCTTTAACCTTTTGTATTTCTATGTTGGTAAGTATTGTTTTTGTTTGAATCTGAATTAAGCTGTGTCCGAAGATCTTGCTTACCTTGAAAGATTGTCACAGTTCCTAAAAGAAATATTCAAAATCGTCTGAAAGTCTTTAAACGACCGTAATTAAGCCGATCCTATATGTTCCAGATTTATATGAAATGTTTGTTGATTCTGCTTACTGATATTCATTCACACGAAATTCTCTACTCTGAAATTGTTATCCCAGTTCAAACCAAAGTGGGTACCTTGGGTGCTTTCCATGCAACAGCATGTCCGTTTTGTTAAAGCGGTATTAAAAATAGTTCATTTAAAGAAACATCTTGCTAGCCAAATATTATAATATATAGATAATTTACGCAACTCCATATATTTCAAGATGTTAGTAAGTAACAATAAAGCTAATCTTCCCTGAGGTCCTAAAGCACAAAACTTCATTAGTAATAATTGCAATTATTATATTATAAAATACACAAAATCTCTTAAAAATCACAGAATACACATATAATTTAATCTTTTTCTTGTATTAGTATTAAATATTCCATATATTTCTTTTTGAAAGAATCAATATTTTGAATACCTTTGAGATGTGTAGGTAAAGCATTCCAGAGTATCGTCCCTGAATAATGAAAGTTTTTTTTCATAAAATTTGTTCGTTGTTGTTATGTTAAAATAACAATAATAATAATAAAAATTAGAGCTTTTCAAATTTTGTAATTGTTCAGTCTTGCGATATCTAAGAAGATGAAACATTTTTTTATGTAAAATAATTCAAACCAACGAATCATACCATAAGTTTAAACATGGAATTCATATTACTAACTCGAACATGTAACTATAAACTAAATATTGTGACAGATTCTGTTTATACCTAACAGAAGTATGATCTTTATGAAGAAAATGTCAAATATAGACAAGTCGACCATTTACTCTTTGTCTAAGATACGCCGGAAAAGGCCAAAGTGGTAAAATGTCAGACATATTACTGTCGTCTGCTGTTTATAGTTTCAGGTGACCGACATGTTGAGATCCAGTTTTAGTTCAAACTCTATGGTAAAAAAACGAGAAAAAGAACTGAAGTTAATGATACGGTGCAAATTAAATGCCATTTAGCAGTTCCGCTTACGTGGTGCAAATTATGTAGTCAATATCATGCAGATGACGAGACACGTTTTGTCCTGGAAATCGACATCAGGTTTTGCTTCTTTCTATTTTATTTTTCTAAAATATCAAATTATATGCTCTTGTGTACAAGTCTGAAAGACAATATTTTGTATCCAATTAAAATTGATAATTTAACATCTATTCATTTTTTAATATTCTTTCGCATAATGATAACAATATCAATATCATCTTTTTGATGTTCAGATACCGTCTTAAATATCAAACCGTTTTAGCAGCGAAGGACATCGATTATTTTATGACGATAATTAATTTTTAGAAGTTATTAATACTCTTCCAAGGGACATAACTACGTATTGATTTGCCTTTGAGTTTCAAAGTAGGATCGATGACAAAACATTTAAAACTCTACAAGTAATTAAATACATTGAATAAATCGGAAATACGTGCTTTAACACATCAGCTATTTTCTCTGGGATAGAATAATAATCTTTTTACAAAGGAAACGGATCTAGTTGCGTGCAGTTCGTATTCCGTGATACGAACAGATTGGTAAAAATTGTTTCTAGAACCGATAAAGAACTAAAAACGTTTTAGTATCGACCAATCCAAACATAAAATGGTTTGTGAAACACAATTTTTATTGCTAGTAATTACCTGAAATATCAGTTTACCATAAATATCCGAATATCACGTTCTCTGATCTGGTACTTGTATCAGTTGGATCTATTCTATCAATTTTTTATTCGATCAAGTTCGAGTGTAATCTCATTTGCAAACACTGTTTAAAATATTTATAAGATAATTAATATATAAAATGATGTTACCGGTTTTATTATTTTTTTCGTGTAAAGGATTCCGATATTTTACAGAGTCTTTAATATGTTTTTGTTTAATTGCATATTCTTTAATCAATAGTTCATTTAATAAAGTGCTGTTCCAAATATCTTTTCAACAATTGAATAATCTTTAATTGGTTTAATGATTTTTCTCAATTTTCTTCTTGTAATAAATGGTTTCTGAAGTCCATCCGAAGAACGATGAAACATTTCCTAATTGTGTGAACAGACGTACATTTGTACGTAACTCCAGGTAAATCCAAATGAAGAGTTCCTTCTTTTGATGAAAGAAATAATTATACGTTGTATACAAGTAAATACTCTTTACCATATATTTTATCTCCCTAATTTTAATATTTTCATTGGTGGAATTATAAAATAATCATCTCATTTTTTTAATGAAAGATCGATTATTTAATGTAATTATTCTACAACGTTTAAATAGATGTAATTTCCGACGAAATCTCGAGGTATTCGTGATATCACGAGACCCGAATAACATTCGGATATTGCTTTGTATTTGTTTCATGTATCATATATAAAAAAATCATAGTAAGTCTTTTTTATTTGCGTCACCAGGTGAGTTGGAACTTTTTTTTTTCGTTTGAAATCGGCCTACTGTAAAGTCTATTTGAGTCTCTGTAAATAATGGATTTTCTCTTCCTGCTTCATTTTCAGAAATACAAAAACAGGATTATTACTTCACTTACGGTTTTTCTATTTAAAATCAATTGTATAATTTTTTTAGAAGACCGATTTTGAAATGTATTACATTATATTTTTACCTTGATTTAAATGACATTGTGAAATACTCCAACAAAAGCAGGGTGAGGATTCACCTGTCGAATCTTTCAACCATAGGTCAGCATACTTGTCGATGTTAATTCTAAATGCTATTCATGTACACAGAGTATCTCCTACGAATACACCGTCGATAATCCAACCTGACACACCTTTCACTGGGTTTACCTAGGGGATAATTAATTAAGAAGAAAAAAGGGATGCGGACGTAAATGCTAATGAGATGAAGGCCCATAAAGGACAAGGTCAAAACAATTAAAGGACCAACGCTTTAATTGTTGTTCTTCATCATACGAGATAAAAATATTTATTTTCATACCGTACAGAGAGAGAATAAACTATACAACTAAAATTTGTATATAAGAAAGATTAGGTAAAAACACCTGGAATTTCTATATTTTTAATTACACACCGTGGCCTTGCATTGATAACCAGATAATGACTACAGATAACTGATGCGCAACGATAAATGGAAGGTATGAAATTATATAAAGTAATTACATTATTTTGTGTTCTCATTTTTAGTTGCATTACCTTATCTAATACTAATTAACAAGTTCTTTATTGTTTCAAAATGAGCACGTGGTAGTTTACCCTCAGGCTTCACTTTCTTAACTGTGTTTCTTCATATGTAAACATATGCAAACTGACCAAGAATTCTTAGAATGATCAAAGCGGATACAGTACTATTTTGACGGGTTTCGCGATTGATGAACATTAACTCATTCAGGTTGTTCGTTGTCGTCGAAACCTGCCTTAGATAGAATATAACTCAGCTACAGAGAGATTAACGATGCTCCTTGGACAAAGTATTACTCAGCTGAAGATTCATTTTTTAGTGATGTTCCTGCCTTAAATAGAACATAACTCAGCTACAGACAGATTGGCGATGCTCCTTGGACAAAGTATTACTCAGCTGCAAACGGATTATTTAGTGATGTTCCTGCCTTAAATAGAATATAACTAAGCTACAGACAGAATGGCGATGCTCCTATAACTCAGCTACAGACAGATTCCTGATGCTCCTTGTACAAAGACAGATTGGATATATTCCTGTCTTAAATAGAATATAACTCAGGTACAGACAGATTCGCGATGCTCCTTGAACAAAATATTACTCAGCTGGAGACAGATTGGATATATTCCTGTCTTAAATAGAATATAACTAAGCTACAGACAGATTGGCGATGCTTCTATAACTCAGGTACAGACAGATTGGTGATGCTACTTGTACAAAGACAGATTGGATATATTCCTATCTTAAATAGAATATAACTCAGGTACAGACAGATTGGCGATGCTCCTATAACTCAGCTACAGACAGATTGGCGATGCTCCTTGGACAAAATATTACTCAGCTGGAGACAATATTAGTGATAATCCTGCCTTAAATAGAGTAGAACTTAGCTACGGACAGATTGGTGATGCTCTCGTAGACAGAATATCACTCACTTACCAACTGATTGACGATGCTGCCGTAGAATAACTGAGTTCCAGACAAATTGATAATGCTCCCTTTAATAATAACATAACTAAGGTATAGACAGGTTGGTGATGCTCTCTAAGATAGAGTATAACTCGGCTACAGACAAACTGATGATGCATTCTTAGATAGAATATAACTCACCTAAAGCCAGATTGATGATCCTTCTATCTTAGAAAGAATACAACTGAACTACAGACAGATTGACGATGCTCCCTTGGATAGAATATGACTGAACTGAAGACGGATTGATGATGGGCCCTTAGAAAGAACACAACTCAGCTAAAGACAGATTGATGATAGAATATAACTCGTCCACAGCCAGGTTGACGATGCTCCCTTAGAATATGACTCACCTGCGACCGGATTGATGATCCTCCTCTCTTAGATAGAATATAACTTAGCTACAGACTGATTAATGATGTTCCTTTAGATAGAATACAACTCAGCTGCAAATAGATTACTGATACTCCCTTAAAAAGAAGATAACTCAGCTTAAGCCAGATTGACGATGCCCCCTTAGATAAAATGTAACTCTGCTACAAACAGACTGATGATGCTACCTTAGAACGAATATAACTCAGTTACGGAAATTAACAATGCACCTCCCTTAAATAGAACGCAACTCAGTCACAGACAGTTTAATGATGTTCAATTTGATAAAATATAACTCGGCTGCAGATAGATTAATGTTCAACATAGTTAGCAACTACCGAAAAGAAAGTGCCAGAAGGTGATTTTGTCCGTAATACGTTTGTTTCCAGTCATTTCCATTCTGTCAAAACCAAGATTTTTCGTACTAGACGACACATGGTTTTGATCAAATGTACAGCATTTAGCTTTTTTTCTGTATATAAAATCTGCATTGACTTGAAAGGTTCCAAATTTTAAACTTTGGACATTTAGCAGTTTGTATGCCTCTTCGTAATTACACAAAAATGAAAGAGGGCGTAATCTACAGCTGTGGGATATGTTGAATTGACCTGTTTGCCCTACATTTGTGGTACTGGTTAGCTGGTTAGAGAAAATTGTCGGAAGGGAAACAAATCGGAACAGACGTATTGATTCATCAGTAAAATGCTCATGTGCTGCTTTTATTATTTTTTTTTTCTTCTTTTTTTTTTTTTTCATTTGCTTCATATTGAAGAATAAATACTTATGTACGTAACGTCCGCATCCCTGTTTCTAGCTGTTAAACGAGTATTTGACCTTTTGGTTTGATCAGTTTATGGTAGTTGTTAGTCTATGTTCTTTGAAGCTGTAAAAATACAAAGGTCTGAAGATGATAATGAGGATTGTTTACGGAAATCGACTGGTTTCTGCATGTAAATTAGGACATCAAGTGATATATCATGTAGATAAAACGATGTATAACGGCGATAATCATGGCTTCTTCTTCGTCGAGGAGATTCATCGATTAATCCATCACATAAGTTACCTGCACTATAAATTATGTACAACGTTGCAATTCCTAATCTACGAATCCAAATTGTTGTCTTTTTTAACTTATTCTTAAACTAGGACTTTTTACGAACTATCAGTTAATTCACCTATAATTATAAATAAACTAACCAGTCGGAGCTTATTAGAAATGAGCGGAGATGACCGGGTAACAGATTTGTATTTTTCATTTGAAGCAGTAATTTTCAATTTAGACAAGACTTGAGATGATGAAATCAGAGGTTAGCAGGAAGCTCTGAGGAAATTTTTCAGTCAAGATTGTGCTTTATGTTCAGAATACATTATGGTCGACACAAGCAATAATGGGCTTTGAGTAGATGAAATTAAGAAAAAGAAACTTGTTTGTCCAACCGTGCTGAGTAAATTGAAATGAAACTTGATAGAAATGATGTAAGGATAGTTCTGTATGTTGTGTTCTGAAACTGACCCAATTAAAACTTTTGGAACAGAACGGTGAATTGTGCAACCTATTTTTATGCAACGTAGTTTTGTTCTTTCCTCTTACCGAGTGTGACTTTTTACCGGACTTGACATGAGCAACACGGTGGGTGTCTAA
>JAOXYI010000008.1:1044772-1058999 GCA_028566495.1 Lithophaga antillarum
TGCCGATTTTTAGTGATGACTGGACTAACTCCCACTGGGGAGCGGAAACTTCCTATGTAAAGATGTATACAGATGTGCCACAAATTTGAATCTACTTTTTGGGCTGAATTATCTAGATAAGGGTATACATTTCGTACTAAGAATACAAATGTGGGTCATGAATTTTGAGTTTTTCGGTAAATGAAATTGTATCTGATTGTTATACATGTGATATAATGACATTTACATAAATATTGGTCATATTTCTCAGCTTTCTCGTATATTAACCTGGGCCAGTTTTCAAGGCTCCAGTGGCACGCCCCTAAAATCCAAGTATAGTTACTCATCCCCTCCCCGTACTCTACTCGGAATCTTCAGATATTTTCGAAATATAAACTGATTTTGATCGATCCTGCCTTCAACTTTTATTCAATATACATAAATACATTCAAACAGTTTGGATTTTTGTTTTATTCGTAAAATTAAACGAACTTTATTTCATTAGTTGTATCCTGACATGTACAACTTTTTGGAGTCAAAACTCTATGCGACCAGAAGCTTTCTTAAAAATGAAAAAAAAAAAAGATAGAAAAACTCAACCACAACCAACAACACCGCCGCCCTTAAAAGTAGACCGATTTATGTAACTTTTTCTCAGTCTTTCATAAATTGGACTAGACTATTTGGTTTCCAGATATAAAAATATCAAAATTACTGGGTGTTTTATTGTGTTATGCGATATAATTTGACTACTCTTGAGAGCAAATGTTTAATCAATACACGTAACTATAGAGGTGTCAAATGACGACTGAACAACTCATAGTGAGCCGCATTTTCGAAGAAAAATGTGACAGTCGAACTCGTACTGCTCTAACGTGTCTTCATTCCTAAGTCAAAAAGATAATTTTCCGAGATTTTTTTTTTGAATTACAAAGGCATGTTTGAGCATTTGGAATAAAAGTTTTTTTAAACAAAAGGAGGTGTCTAGCAAGCATAAAATTCAGTAAGTGTCACAACGGTTAGCAAATGTATTTATCAAGAACGAAGTGACTGGCAAAAAAATACACTAATAATAATAATAATGCCTTTTTTGTAGAGGTAACATCAGTTAGTACAAAATACTTATCTCCCACGAGCCCCTCAACAATACTGGAGTCTGGGACTAATATCCATTAGTCCCAGATTACAGTGTATCTGGTACTAATAGTCCCAGAGTGTATATAAAAATATATAATGAAATAAAAGCAGCATATATTTCAAGATTCGCAGAAACCATAATAAAATAAATTAATGCAAGCACTATATCATGACCCATTCCCAATCATACCTTAAACAACATAACTTTTTTTTACAAAAGTATATTTTTCCACGCGAGAAAAGATCAGAGTAATCCGAAGTATGAACAAATTAAAGCAATAGTTATTTGTTTGAATAGAATTAAAAACTATTTCACACGATCTGTTTCACTACTGTGACAACTCAAAAGTACAAGTAAGTTTTATTATCAATGCACTTAATAAATTAATTAAATGATTTATGTTTTCATCCTTAGCCCCCGATCTTCCTACTGAAAAAATTTATTTTATTTTGAATAATAAAAAGACAGCTGTTTTTCAAAACGAAGAATAAAAAAAGAAGGAATAAAATTTGCCCATCTTCCTTAACTTGAACCTAATTTTGGATGAAAATATGTACATCCCTTAAATCGGGTACTAATTTATTATTGTGGCGTAATATTGTTACTTATATGATTATGAATGACATATAACACTGTTTTATATATGTCTCTGGTATTATCAAATCTATTAAATATTAAATAAACTCCTTTTTAAAACATATATCATAAACTGGGAGTAATAGACTGTATTATTCCCAGATCATAAATTACTGTTTTCTGTGAATTCGTTGATTGGCTGTCAAAGTGTATTGCTATGCAAATCGTATTATTCTCAAATACCGAAGCGGTAATTCTCAAACGATTCGAAACCGAGGCTTGATTGGAGTCCTGACATAGAAACATTGCTGGCCAGGTAGTATGTGTGTATTTGTATGAAATCAACAAATTGATCATGTGTAGGACTAAAACAAGGATAAAAGATGGATTTAGATGAAGACTTAAATTACATTTTATCTATGAGATATGATATAATATGAATTTCACCAAACGTCAGCCGTAAACACAGGTGTGAATTTTTTCACAGGTAAATTGGAAGTGACAACTGTTGTATACCGTTGTAATTGTATAATGGGGTCTCGTGTGACGGGTTTGTTTTACTCCCAAACAACAAATCTCTGAAAACATGTTGTGAGAAAATTTTACTAACTGTGAAACAACTATATTATTGATTTTAACTGGCTCAGACAGAACGAAATTATTACAGATATTAGGATAACAGAGATGACTTGAACAATATTTTTTGTGATATCTATTTGTGGACAGTTAAATACGGAATAATTTAAATGCTTTGGAAACATTAAAATTGCCCATTTTTGATGAAGGCAGCAAAAACTTCCAGTTTGGCAAAATTTAAATCAAAATGGAGAATTATAACATTTATAGTTTAGCACAAAAAATATCAAACTTGGTAAGCCTGTTGATTTTTCTTTGTGTTTTTGTACCAAATAATTGTTACGGAGATTATAATCAATATTTAAGTGTCAGAGAGGAACAACCACCGGGTGTCTATGTTGGAAAAATCGGAGAAGGATTGAATGTTCAGCCTCCATTTGAAGTCTTCGGTACAATAAATGATTTTACTGTTGATGAATCTACTGGAGAAATACGAACAAAAAAATCTTTAGATCGTGAAACAACTGCTACTTATCAGCTTGTATTCTTTGCAACAAAAACAGGAAAAATAATTCAGGTGTATGTCAATGTGACCGATATGAATGATCATGCACCATATTTTCCAGATGGCAGCAAGTCATTAAGTCTGTCAGAAATTACTCCCATTGGCAATAAAGTAATAGTTGGAAGTGTTGTGGACCAAGATATCGGACAAAATGGAATACAGAATGCATATATAATAAGTGGTAATGAAGATGATTTTTTTATTTTACGTGTAAAATCATCGAGCAATAGTTTATTATATTTAGAACTTGAAACAAAACATGAACTTGATTATGAGACAAAATCTGTTTACAATCTGGTAATACGTGTTATAGATGGAGGAGATCCTCCGAAATTTGGAGATGTCCGTGTAAATGTAACTGTAATTGATGCAAATGATAACCCACCACAGTTTACTCACACAAAATATTCTATCCGTGTGAATGAAAGTGTCCCAGTAGGCACGAGCATTGCACGAGTTGAAGCTACAGATCAAGATTCTGGAGAAAATGCCAGAATCACTTATACATTAGATAACACACGGAACCCAGAAGAACATTTCTCAGTGGACCCAATTAGTGGCATTGTACGCATAAACAAACCATTAGATTACGAAACCATAAAAAAATATGAATTGTCTGTTATTGCTACAGATAATGGTTCCCAACCCTTTGTCTCAACAGCAAGGATTGAAGTAATAGTTGAAAACATCAATGAGAAACCAGCAACCATAAATCTTGTATTTTTAACAACATCGAACCAGTCTGCAAAAATTGCAGAAAATGCCACCTATGGAACACTTGTAGTTAGAATATCTGTCAGTGATCCTGATCATCCTAACGAATATTTTTCGAACATAAATGTTTCTCTACAAGGAGATATGGGACATTTTGGCTTAAAAACTGATGATAAAGTAATCTATTATATATTTGTAAAACATGCACTGGACAGGGAAACAGTTCCAAAGTATGATATGAATGTTGTGGCAGTAGATTCAGGAAATCAACCACTTCATGCCTCCTCTTCCTTTACTCTGTGGGTAGATGATGTAAATGATAATGCCCCACAATTTACCCAGTCTGTGTATAACGCTGAAATTTCAGAACAGTCAGCTGTTGGAACATCCGTAACCAAAGTTAGTGCTTCTGACAAAGATGAAGGACTTAACGCAAAAGTGACATATCGAATATTAGATACACCAGATAGTAACTCGGACTGGTTTCAGATTGATAGTAACACTGGATTTATTTCTACACGTGTTGATAAAACTGATTGCGAGTTGAATTCTTCTCCGAGGATTACCGTTGTTGCAATGGATTCTGGAGTTCCGTCGTTTTCATCAACAGCCACAGTTTCAGTTACTATCCGTGATGTCAACGATATGGAGCCAGAATTTCACCAGTCTTTCTACAAGACATCAGTATTAGAAAATGCAGTGCAAGGCTTCTGTTTTTTACAGGTGAGTGGGCAGAATATAAGATTTTGAAGAAAAGAAAACAGTGCAGATGGGTCTAATGGTCATCACAAATTACGAAAAAAATTATCTAATCAAGATTGCCGAACAAGGCTCATGTTGATTAAGAGAGCTCAAATCAAATGCATCATAAAAAATTGTTTTGCAACTTCATAAAGAATGAAAATCACCCTTTACCCTTCATTTCATGTTACACAGTTTTCATTTAATATTTAGTGGCATTCTTTGAACCTGTTTGAGTATTTTTTTTTCCATGTCATAGGTATTTATGAATATTATTTCCCTTGACATTTGACGAATTGAGTTTTTTTGCCATTACAGGTAAAATGTACCATTTTCATGATTTACGATTTTCTATGGCATATTTGTATTAATTTTTAACTTAAATGGCATTTAGCCAGTCACTTGTAACTTTCTTGGGTTATTTTATAAAGATTTCTGTAGAGATTATATTGATGTACTTCGTTAATTAAGCTTAAATGTTTAATCAGTAATTAATGGTGTGTTTCAACAGCAAACAATGTTCAGACACGGAACATAAACATAAAAATAACGGGGTGATTCAAGAGAACTGAATTAACATAAAATGTACAAGAATATTTAGTCTAAATTTTATATTAAACAATTCATTTCTCATTTTAGCATTTTATGGCAAGTAAGATAAAGAAATTTATCCTGAAAATATGTCTTAGTTCATTTGAAAAAGAGGAAGTATACTACTTAGACTGGTATAAATTTTTTTTTACTGTGAAAGAATCAATAAGGGGTACCAGGCTTTGATGTAGAAATGAAATGCTTTTCTAAAGCAAAAAAACTGGACATTGACAGTTTCAAAGGGAGAGCTCAGTGTTGGCCTTGTTGTACCATCCCAGTACAAAAGGTGATGAATTGTTGTTCTCAGTTTTTTCAGAAGTTTTGACCAGTGATAAATGGACCAGTGTTATTATTTAGTCATTTTCATGAATCACAAAGTAACTCAACACAGGTGGTGTAGATCTACCTGAACCTAACAGGTGTGAATGGTAGAGAAAAAAATTCTTAAAGTTAGTGAAAAAGAATAATATGCTGTCATTTATCAATGAATTTTTTTTTCACAAAATAGGTCTGGTGATAAATAAGAAAGTGATAAAAAAAAAGTGTTACACATGTTCACTCAGTAGGAGGAGAGTTACTTTGAAATTGTTTCCGATGGGAAGGAGGAGGGACACGAAACACATTTTTTTTTGGGGTATGCCTTTCTTTTCGTGTGTAAATATTTCACAAATAGCAGTGAAATACTGTGATTTCCCAGTGAAATAAAAGCTATATTTCAGATGAAATAGCATGTTATTTTCACTCCCGAGACGTCGCAACAATTGCCTTGTCAACATCATCACAATACAAAACATTTGAGTGTAGGAAAACCGCATATAAATTCCTTATAATTTCAGCAATATTTTTGTAAAAATCTTATGTAATAAAACAAAATAAATACTCTTGCTATATATGCACATTTATAAATTAATGTGTTGTTCGGTTACTTCTTGCATATTTTTCTTGAATTTCAAGAGTAGCTACATGTATTCTGTATATATACATGTAGGATGCTGAATTGTTCATCACTACATTTGTAACTAGCATTACCTTTATTATTTTCAAGAGACTACGTAAATTTCACTATTTTATGAAGATGAATTGAAAAGAAAAAATGTCCAAGACCATGATCTGAGAGAGATAGGTTAAACTTCTAACAAAAATATAGGGAATTATGAAACCGTTTCAAATCATAGAAAGTTGTATCGTTACTAAACCATGTAAACTAACATTCACAAAAACAAATATCTTTAAAAAAATAATTCTTTTGTATTCTTAATTAATTTACATGACGTAATTGTTTGAAAAATTTCCACACTTTTTTTGTTCTTTAAAATAAAAGGTGAACGAATTCAATAGAATAATTTATGGCGGAAATGAACAAATTTGCAAACAAATGACTTGTGGTCAGCGGGTGCGTAGAATGAGTATGTCTGCTCATAGGGGTTTACTCTAATACAAAACAGCAGATTTACTTTGTTCGTGATCACGCAAAATGTAATTTGATCTTTGGGTGACATCTTTTGTGAAGGGAAATTTGTGTCGGAAAGGAACTTAATTTAGGCGAATATTGTTGTGGTCTTTTTCGACTGTTCTTTTGTTACTTTCAGATTATAATCTCAATTATATGTTTGGCTGGAAGAAAAAGTTAAAATATTTAGCAACATAATTAGAAAGTCAAATTTTGAACTCATTTCCATAAATGTTAATTACATGTTGAATATCAGATACAAAATAATGTACGTGTAATGTGATCATGATAAAGGATGTGGTATTGTATCTTCATTGATTATATCAAACAATAAAAAAATATCTTTTTATAGTGAAGAACAAGGATTTCAGGAGGGTTCTATTGTGGCACAAACTAAAATTTGGGAAACGGGCATGACATTCCAACTTTGACACAATCTTGAAAAAAAAAAATCTGAAGTTTTAAAGCTTAAATTTTGTCACAAGTCAGAGTTTGTGTGTTCGTGTATGTTCCCACGTAGGGGCAGCAATGGGACATAAAATCCTTGACTTGTGAAGATGGAACTTCTCTCCCTTAGATTTTAATACTTTGGGCTGTGCTAGTGCTAACCTCTTGCACCCAAGGATCATTCATTGATGATTGCAAGAATTTTTAAATGTAATCACACACTGCAGTAGGATAGACTACTGATTTTTTTTTCCATTTTTTGAAGCATTTCAAAGCATTTTATTGACAGCTCCATGAAAGAATTCCCTACCATGTAATATTATATACATGTAGATTGTGTGATAGTAGAAATAGTAATACACATGGAATAGTGACAGTTCTGTTGGCATATATTACATAACCACACATTCATGACTTCTCTAGGGTTGTCAGTATCAAGGTCATAGGCATCAGTTTGTCACTCAAAATGTTGATTTTGTAAATTTGGTTTAAATTTTACTCGAATGAAACAAATGGAACATGAGAAAATTGTTTAAAAAAACCAAAAGTTTCAAAATTTTGGAAAATGCAATTTTTTATTCTGTAAAGCCCCACCCACCCCACACACAGTAAAAAGTCAAAGGGAGACTTGCCATACAAGGATACTGAAAGATGGAATTTCAAAATTGTCTAAATTTAACCAGGTAGCTGTTTTGGCTCTTCATAAGAGGCTGGTAGTTGCTGAAACAAATTGGATTGTTTCAGGTTGATTCTGTGACATCCAAAGCTTCCTGAAACTATTTCATATATGTATTTGTACTTCTGAAGTGCCTGGTTAGTAGAAATTTCACTTCTGACTGAAGAAAAAAACATCTAAAACTCAGGTAGGTTCAGACAATTGAGTTTTTTCAACCTTTCTGCCTAAAATGGTGACAAAAATTTTGATCCTTGCTGATCTAGAAATGATATGCATTCTTGATAGATTGATACTTGGAGCTACTATTTGAGAAAATGTTTTGGAATGCATTTGACAGCAGTAGATATTTTTCCGTGGTCATATCAGACCTTACCAGTGGGGTAGTTTGATAACTTGCTGAATGGACAGGGTAATACTCAAGACAGAAATTTGTTTGATATCACTGGTATTTGGCAAGGTCATGTTTATCTGAGATGAGAGGAATCTTGTTTAGGATCAAATAATGAAATAGACAAATTTTTCAACAGTTAACAACAAACAGATTTCCCCAAATTGATTGTTTGGCAAACTTGCTGGTTGTTCAGAAATTAGGCTTCTTCAGTTTAAATGATTGTGTGGTCTTAAAAAGTTTAGATACTGTCTCCTGTATCTGTTTATAATTTGAGACTAACCGAAAACCTGACAAGTACAAAATACCCCTTTATTTTTGAGAAAGACTTCCATTTGAATCCCCCTTGCTATATCTCTATGATTATTTTGTCAACAGAGGGGAGTTCAAAAGGAAGTCTTCCTATTTTTGTAGAGGAAAGTTACTGTAACACTGAATTTTCTTTCTGGTTGGTGGATCTGTAAAATGTACATGTGGTATTGTGAACTAGAAAAGGTTTGCTGCTTATGCAAAAGAAGTTCAGCTCCTAAACTTTAATTTTACCCTATGATCAATTTTATTTTGTCACCTATTTTATGAAGTGGTCCACATTATTTGCTGTCATGTCCCATAATAGTTGTTGAAAGCCTTGATTTTCTTTTGTAAGTACTATACCCATTATAGATCTTTTTAAATATCAAACTACTTTAAAACTGTGTGACTATTCTTTTCTTATACATTTGGTCTTTGTTTACTCAGAAACAAAGAATTCGGCTCAGTACGTATTTGACTTGGGATTAAAACTTTAAGGTTTTTAAAGTCTAAAGTGTGCTTATTGGGTTCTCTGTTTCTATGGCTTTGGGTTTTATTATGTCATCTTATTAAACTTTGATACTATTGGCATGTTGTCTTTTAGGCTTTAGGACCTACCTTGATCATTTAAAAGGTGGACATACATGTACATGTGATTGTAGATTCTTTGCCTATCTTGTGTGCCTGTTATTTTTTCTGTAATCAGTGGAGTTTACAAATTGTGTAATAAAATTGAAAGTCTGAATTTGACCAATAATGCCACTTACATAGAAAATAAGGGGGGATTACTCAGATATTGGTCAAATAAAAATATACAAACAATAGCTAATTGCTGATAATACTAAAACAAACAAAAATGTTGTTTTTGTGACATTCCATCATAATACAAGTTTATCCTATAAATGTTTTAAATCCCTGATAAAATGGAAATATTTGAGGTTCTCACAAATGTTTATCTATATAATCATGAAACACTAGCAGCTAAATGTCCTGTCTGACTGGGGATAGAACAAAAGAAGAAAGGAAATGGCATGATTTTTACTTAATCTACAAAATCAAGAATAAAAACAAATTTTTACAAAAAAATGTCATTAAAGGAAATTAGTGTGGTAATCACTGATTTTTAGATAATGATAATTATATTCTTAAGAATTTCTCAGGTATAAACTACAATGCTGATCAACGAACAGACTTCTCTGTTACATATACTTGAGTATTTTTTTGCTGAAAATGAATTAAATTTTTAGTAATATATTTTGGGAAGGGACTACTGTAGCTGAAAAGTGTAGGTAGTTGGAAAGATTTTTTTGCTGATAGCTAGTCAACTCAGAAAATGCAAAAACTGACATTCGTTTGACTGGAACCATACATGAGAAGGTTTACTAGTCAGTGATCCATTCTTCTCCACAAATAAAACTGGTTGTCATGAGTAGCTGAAAACATGCTGAAAGTAGCAGCAAATCCTGAACAAACACATTGCTGGAAACTTACACTTATTGATCATTGTTGATTCCATATTTTACTGTTTTATAATGCAATGACATCCTGGAAAATACATGTTTCATTGTTCTAAACATTATTTCACTAACAATGAAATAAATAATTTAGTCTCCAAAGTAAAAAAAATATATTACATTACATTTTGTATCATTATAATCATAGGTGAGAAAACTAAATGGAAAGGAAATGACTTTTTGAAAGATACATATCAAAAGAATTACATTTTACATTAAGTGAAAAACTTAAAGGGGAACATTAAAATTTGTGTCATCTGTCTGGTAGTAAAAGGCTCATTTATTTTTTATGATAATCAGTTTTCAACTTGAAATATTTAGAGTTATGCAAACATATACTTTATAATTTTTTTATTCTGCATAACTTTTGAAGATCACAGAGTTTTTTGTAAGGGGAGATAACTTCATATATGAAATTGTGAAATAAAGTTATATTATCATACACATTGTACAAGAGAAAGTAATGTAATGTAATTTTTATACCCCACTACATGTTCATCCACTGTTCTGTGCGACAGACTTTCTTCAAACTTGGTATTGCATGTGACAAAACAATTTGGAAGTTCTGGGTCCCAGCGTTACGACCCTTGAATTAATGAACTATGGTGGGGTATTATGTAATGCTTCTGTTACAATGTGTAGAGTTATTTTCAGTGATCAGAGCTGCATTTTCAGTGGAGGATGGATTGATCAATCAATAGAAAGGAACACTGCACCAAAGTTAAATCATGTCGTGTGTTGCATTTTAAAATAATTTTGACTTTTATATTGCATAGCAAATGTTATATTAATATTATGTCAATATCAAAAGCTTTAACTTTGGTTTGTATCGGAGGAAAGAAGTTGAGCAAGGTGTACAATTTTAAGCCTTGTTGAATTGCGTTAATTGATTTGCATAGAAGTTAAATTTTTTCATTAAAACTTGATTAATAGGTTTAAATTGTAAAACGTGGATTCTTTTGATGTAATGTGTTATCCCCATGGTAACCACTTAGGGGAGATAATACCCTTTTGTTGTCTACTGCCGATTTCCGCATAAAATATAAAATTACTTGACCAAAAGTTGACCAGGTATAATTTTATAACAATGTCTGTCAGGACATTAAATTTAAGCCATTAGAACTTTGTTCACTGGAAGTACTAATAAAATCCAATAGATGAATGGTATCCTGTAGCCTTTCTGTGTACTGCTTTGTTATCAGTTTAAGAATTTTGCATCAGATAATTGAGGCATGCACTTCATCCAGGGAAAGTCCATTTTCTAACATGTATTTATGGAATAAGTTAGGGTTCATGCGGTTAATTGTCATTTCACAACAAGAATTTCAGTCAATTGCCATGCATGCTCACAACCCAATGAATAAATTGTCATAAAAATCTAAAGAACTTTATTAAGGCTCACAACCCATGATAAAAATTTGGCCATAAAATTTGTGGAAATAAAGAGGATTTTTCAGCATATTATTCTGTTTGATCAAATCAAATCAATTTTGATAATAAAAAGATATTAGTAATAAATTATTTGAACTTGTGAACTTAATTAGGTAAATGTCATGATTGAAGATTATGGAGAGCATAAAATTCAAAGTGATAGAAAATATGAAAAATCTGGTAGACTGTAAAAAGCTGATTGAAAGTACTGATCATTTGAAATAAGCAAACTAATTCAGAAAATATTAATGTTGATCCTGCTAAAGGCAAGTTATTGATGGGTCTCCAGGAGGGTACCCGTACAGGCTGTGAGGATGCAAGGTCATTTTTTAAGGATTTTAACCCTCTTTGGATAATTCTAAAACTTGAGGCTTCGTAGGTTTTCTTATTTGAATCATCGAGTCACCTTTCAAGATCCTGTAGGTCACAGATTGGATTTGATTGCGCTGAGCCTCATTGACTTTCATATTGTTGGAACAACTGTGGATTAAGAATGTAAGAATTTTGAGGTGAAATGTATGAAATCTCATAAAGTACAAGGCAAAAACCAGAAAATTATAGAAACACCATTTTGACAGCAGCTCTTCATCTTAAAGGCATTATCGTCTGAAGAATTTATACCATATGTGATGGTGTTGATAATTTGCTGTGAATTGAATCTCCCTTTACTGATTTTTGTCATTCATTTAGTGGACAAAAATAAATATGCAACAAAGTGTAAAGCAAACAGTTGAACTAATAACACAAAAAGACCACGAAAGTCAAAAACCGATACAGAATCTTTAAGATTTAAATAATCTTCCTTGCACATATTTTGAAATCAGAGCAACTTGATGTTGTTGCCTTTATTCATGTCATAACTAGAAATAGTGGAAGATCTGTACCAACAAGAGAGACAACTGATTTAGTAAAGGGAGATAATTTACTGATGCTTAATTACCTCCCTTCGTAAAATTTATTGTCCCTCTTACCTTGATAATGAGAGATAACTCACTAATTGATTCTTGTTTGATACCACGGTATATTGCATTTTGGCTGTAAAAGGATGATAACACAAATTTGTGATCATTGTAATTTGAAATAGATACAGTATAATTATAGGGGCCTAGGTGGCCGAGTGGTTAAGGTCGCTGACTCAAAACCACTACATTTGTATCCTTACACTGCTGTTATGGGTTCGAGTCCTGTTTGGCCTGCTTCATGTGTTAAGGTGTCCAGACACTGGCCCAAGGTTGAACGTTTTACTGGTTCAGCTGGATAATTGTCTGGGTTTTCCTCCCCTAGAAAGTTTGGTAGTCACGATATAGCTGAAAAATTGCTGAAAGTGATGACAAACCCAATAACCCAACCAAACCAAACCAGTACGATCTTAACTGTAAACTGACTTCACTTTATTAATGCTTTAGCATAACACATTTACACCTCGTGCATTAAATATAAATTCTTCTCAGTTAAAGCAATTTACACTTGTTGAGAAAGCTATGACAAAAATGTCTACTGAATTCTAGACAAAGCAGCTTCAAGATGGCTGAAAGAAATCATCAAAGAGACCCAGATGCCAGTAAAACAGATGCTTTAAACATGTTTAACCAATCAAATCATTAGCAAGTTATGGCAGAAATGTTTTCTGTAACAACAAAAGTAATAGAGGAAATGATAAATATAAACAGTTTTAATACTTCTTTTTGTTTTACTGCTGGGAATTGTGAAAATCTTTTGTTCTTTCCAAATGAATTAGATTCTGTTATTTTGTTCACATAACCTGATGGATTCCATTTTACAGTTAGATTATAGTATTTTCTTTTAGAATCACTGTTTGGAGTATGAAGCTAGTAATTTCCTTCAGAATTTTTATTGTCTGAGGATGCATACAAACTAATAAAAAAAGATTCATCTACTGCTGAGAAAGTGTGGCAGGTTATTTATGTAAGCAGTTAATAAAACCATTAGAATTTTGTGGTTTTTTTAATTTAAAAAAATTCTGCAACATTTAGACTCCATAAACTTTTGTGTTAATTAAATAGATTGAAGACTTTCAGTTAAATGTAAGAGAAGGAATACAAATTTAGAGATTAAGGGACTTGGAATGATTAAGATTTGATAAATGATGTGTTTTCAAGTAATTTGTACCAAGTGGAAGAAGGCACAACATGCATTTAAATTGAATAGGTGCAATATGCTTTAGAGCATATTTTTCATGTAGTTACACATTAATAAGAAATGTTACATGCACAATTTCCTTTAAGTTGGAACAAACAGTTGAGGGGGGTGCAGCTCTGCAGATTAATCAGGTGTTTGCTGCCTTAAAACCATACTTTTCTTTGTAGCAAATTGTGCATGAACTCCATTTACCTATGAAATTAGATTTGCCTTTTCCCTGTCAAAAGAGTGAAATTGATGCAGATAGTTTGCATTGTTCCTGCACAATTTTGTTGTATCACCTAGCTGATCCCTAAAATTACCAAATATTCTAGTCCATTTTGTGAGAACTCCGTATGCAGGGTTTTGCCAAACTATCTTAAAGTCACATAACAGATTTGAAATGGCCAAATTTATAATCTTAGCATGCCCTTGTACAGTGAAAAATCGGTCTGAACCAGCCAAAATTGTGTTTGAAGCATGCATTTTGGCCAGATGTCGGTTCCTAGGGAAAAACTTGAATATGGAATATGCATTTGACAGTATGAAGGAGTGAGGGCTGGCCTTGGTGGCCAACTAGTCTAGATAGTTGGTCATTTGCCTGTATAAATCATTTAAGACCTATCAGCTCCTACATATGAGTTTGTGCCTAACTATGCAATGCAAAAATGGCTTGCACTGGACTTGTACATTGCATTGTGCGATATAGTTTACCAGTCAACCAATAAAACTAGTTGCCTTGATGCAGCTGAAATAGACATCAATCCCCAATCAATAATCATATCTTACACCATTTTTAGTCATTTTTTTCATTAGAGAAACGAACGACTGTTGTTGTCAAATGTATTTCGATTTCACACAATCCCGATTCTTCATCGCAACTTCCATTTCCTGCTTCTGCAACAGAATGTTTACTGCAGTTCTTTTGGCACTGAAATTTAAACTTAGGAACTATACTTCGCACTATTTTAACAGTTCTGTAAATCAAGATTACGTATGAACTTTCCAAAT
>JAOXYI010000008.1:1332995-1344569 GCA_028566495.1 Lithophaga antillarum
CAATAAATCAAACTTTACAGAAGTGTTAAGTCCAATCAATCAAACTGTAGTGTTAAGCCCAATCAATCAATCAATCAAAGTGTCCAGAATTGTTAAGCCAAATCAATCAATCAGATTGTAAAGTAGTGTTAAACCCAATCAATCAAACTGTACAGCAGTGTTAAACCCAATCAATCAAACTGTACAGCAGTGTTAAACCCAATCAGTCAATCAATAAAACTTTCCAGTAGCTTTTCAATATCCTGTATCTGTATGCACAATAAAAACTTTCTGAGTATGCGAACAACAGTAAAGTTGATAAGATTTGTTTAAGAAATGCTCATGTCGAACTCTCATTCGTGGTATAAATGACTGTATTAAACTAGTCAACAATAGAACTAGACAACTTAAAAAGTAACTAAAACTGACTGCAATGTAATTTTACAGGAATTACCATCATGAACAGTATTTAAATGGCGTGGAAGTGAAGTAAGGACAATAACTGGTAGGTAAATCTTGTCAAGTTCGTGAAATAAATTTTTGGAATATCGGTTGGGATATCTCTTTAGAGAAGATATAAAACAAATAGAAAACTGTTTTCAGTGTATTTTATGTGGCATGCCTATTTTCAAAAGTATACATGGAATTCTGAATTATGTACGGATTTCATTCACATATATATTTGTACATGTACGTACATGCATAACAAATTTGCTCAAAGCTATATTGCACGCCATTTGACTTGAGCTTGGTATACATGTTGCCCTAAAATATAAACAAACAAACAACAACTTGGACGGAAATAAATAATACTCTGAAAAAATATACACTAACAAATAATACACAGATGTCTCAAAATGTTAATTTCTCGGTCGCAATGGACCACTAGATTGTCTGTCATTTGTTTGAAATTTGAAATGTCTTTTGTCATGAGGTTTTGCAAGAGCCGGACAATTAGGATGGCGCTCTTTGAGATGATTAAAGTGAACTTCTGGATCTGTAGTAGAGTGTCCACAATCTTCACATACGTATGTTTTATTTCGGCGTTGTTTATATCCAAAGTTCATTTCCATGTTGTGTACTTTACGACAGTGTGATTCCAGAGAGCATCGCTGTGTAAATGCCTTCTCACATTGGTTACATTTATAGGGTTTCACACCTGAAATATACAAATATCGTAAAAATTACTGATAATTTTATAGTTAACTCTACTTACTTTACCGAACAATTAATACTCCCCCACTCAAGAAATATAAAAAAACAACAACGTTCACAAGCTTTCGGGTGGTCTTGTGCTCAAATAGAGAAATATTTTCATAGGCCTCGCTCCATGATTTGTCGGTAGAAAGAATTGATAAATAAAAAAGCAATGCCACGTAAGACATGAATTACCTCCACTTGTCCACTGACCTGCAATATCATACAATAACCTTTGATGCCATAAGAATATGGCGAGTGCAATTTTCGACAATCAAGTAATTATCGAGATAAGATTATTTTTTTTAATAAATGAAGTTTTTTTACTGGTTTGTTTGAACTTTAGCAGTTTTTCAGGAATACCATGGCGACCAGTTTTACTGTTGAAGGAAACTGGAGTGCCTACAGAACCACCAACCTTCGATACTGGTAAACTTTATCACTGAATGTATCCGCTGAGCGCATTTTCGTTTTTGCATTCGCCTACATTACGCGCGAACTCGATCCTGGGGTTTATCATCTGTAATGATCTGTACAGATATGTAAACCACGAAGACTTCATAAGTTGCCAAAACTTGTGTCTTATCCCTTTTGCATTTTTGCTTGAGTCAGTAAAATAATTATGAACTAAACGAAGACCCCGTCAAAATTTATATTCGTCACATTTATACATTAAAAACCTACCAGTGTGAATTCGAGTGTGTCTTTTTAAGTCAAAGGTGTCGTTGAACCCCTTTCCACAGAAAGTACACAAATATCTCTTAGTTTCACTGTGACACTTAAGATGTCGATTAAGCAAGCGCTGTATAGCAAATTCTTTTCCACAAACTTTACACAGAAAGCTTCCTTTTCCACTTTGGTCTGAAAGAACAAAGAAACGTATGATGAATCAAATTTACTTACGAAATATCACTATGGACTACAATTACTGGCTAAAATAGAGTAGAATCTGACATAGGGAGAAAAATGATTCTGCAGTCTGCTGTGTCAGATTTACAACATACAGAACAAAATGTTATATAATTACTGTTGCTGAAACATGGCAATGTACAAAGAAAAACAATTTACCATAAAACATTACAATGCAGTATTAGATACATTTTTCACTTTGAATTTAATTTTAAACTGTGTAATATATGCATTTTTTTCGATGAATTGAAATAACTTCTTTTGAAAAGATCCAAGAAACTAGAATTTATCGGGTTAACTTACGAAGTATGATTTTCATGTAGTAATAATTATTTGCTTTTAATTTCCCATTCCTTCCTTTTGTATAAAATATTTTTTATTTACATATAAATTTGCGACAGAAAAAAAATATTCTTACAATTAAAATTGCTTTATGCTTTTTTTTTCAAATGCAGAAAACGTACTTTTATATAAATTCCCACCCTCTGAGGCGTTACTAAATTTTTCCGTATTTAAATTGAAATCAATACTACTAATAAATGCGGTTACCATTATAATTGTTGACTTAAATTCAATATCGCACCAGCAATCTTTATGTAAAGCCTTTTATCGATATTTTAGTGATTTGTCAACAAATTTAGCTGTTAGGAAGTTTGCCGAGTGGTAACTTTTAACGATTCAGTCATTTTTAATTTAAAAGGTTTTTAAATTTAAATGACGAGAAACTGGTTAATTGTTAAGTAAGAGACGAACAGATGGTCTTTACTCATGCATCTTAAGATATGCAAACGGCGCGAAGTACTGTCTCGAAGAATGTCGTCTGCTTAAGTGAAGACACGCTTATATCACTTATATCATTTAAAACTGTCGCGTGCCAAGAGCGAGACGACATCACCTTTGTGAATGAAGTTAAAAGACCTGGAGTGGTCGCCCCTGGAATTAAACACTTTCTTTTCGTATACGTACCGTGCTGTATGTTTGTTATGTCGGCAGGTTTTGGCGCAACAAATGATGGATTCTTTATCCCATATCCTCCATTTATCACTTCAATTTTCTGAGGTGTTGGTTGATTCTAAAAAAAAATAAATAACACTTGTTACTTGTACTGAGTAGCTGGTGAATTTTTCAAACAACTTCCTCATTTTTTTAAATTAAGATACAGTGGTTTTTATAAACATCTTTTTGGAGTTATGAAATATACCACGGATGTCCTTCAATATAGAGTGCTTGGAAACTTTTCGAAAATAAAAACTATTGTTTTGGTTCAAATAAACTCTTAATATCTGTAATGGCTGCCTTTGGTTTGAGTTGGAAAAAATATGATACGAAGAATGTAACTTTTTTAAGCTATAAAAATAAATTTAAATAAAATTCAAGGGAATTGTCACCTTTAATGCTTTCAAACCGGAAATGTCGTTGGATTCAGGTTGTGGTATATTTTCTTTGGAGGTTGATGACTGTCCAAGAATGGCAGGAGAGTGTGACTGTAGTGCTGTCCGTGACTGTATATGAGACATTGGTGTCCTGTTGAGATTCATGGGAATGTTTTCCTGGTTGTTTCCACAGTTGTTAGTAAGTAGCGGTGTGACCGGACTATTGTACGGTATTTTGTGAATGGAACTGTCCAAACTTGGTGAAGGACTTTCTTTATAAATCTGGAAAGGCAAATTGTCTATTCTCATTCTCTTTGGAGTTTCAGTCACAGGTGTGCAAGGACGTTTATGTCCACTAAATGAAGACAGTCTATCTGTCATCTTAATGACGGGTGTTCTAGGTATCGGCGATACTACTGGAGTTGAAGTTCTAGATGGAGTGGTCGTTTGCGAACGAACGTAAGAATCTGGTGTGTAATATGTCGGGTATGGTAAAAATGGACTCGGTATTCTTGGTGAGTAGCTAGGGTTAAAGTTCTGAGAAGCATTTATCTGTGGAACGGTTTGGAAAGAGGTGTTGGATTCACAGAAATACGGTGAACGTCTAATGTCGGTCACTGAATAACAAGATCGTTCGGTATCAGATTGACTAATGTCCGAAATTCTCATCTGAGGCGACGCATGTGTTGCAGATGGAATGCAAGTGTTTCTCGTGAAAGTTGGTGTACAGTTAATCATTGGAAATGGCAAATGTGGACTTGGCAAACTATGTACACGATTAATAGAAGTGTTCGTAACTGACGACACCGGAAGCACTTTGTTGGTTTTTGGCGTTGACACATGATGAAACGGGTTCCATATTTTAGGAGCACTTTTCGTAACTTCATTCGTTTGTTTTTGTTCAGATTGGATCTTTCCTTCGCCCTTTTCATTTGTTTCTTCTTTCGAAATAGGCACAGTTTCATTAATTTTTTCCACAGTCTGATTTTGAATATCATCGTTTTGTTTATCACTCCCAGATAAGCACTGTATTTGGCGTTCTTCGCCATTTAGCGGGAGTCTGAGTGGAAGTTTCATCACTGTTGGCGGTTTCACATCCTTGGTAACAGGATCTTGAAGCGTTTCCCCCATTTGTTTTCTAGATGTTACGAAGACGTTATAAGCTAGAGAAGCAAAAGGAGGTAGTGGTTGATGTGGAGTTATCAAAGGAAGAGACAACAATGTCTTCCTTGCTTTTTCTAGATCTTGGAAGCTCGGCTCAGAAATGTCGCTATATATACTACTGTGAAGCGTGCGACTATCGGAACTTTCAACAGACGAAAAACTGGTAGGTCTGGAGTATGGACGTTTGTCCGAGGTACTGCTGCAGAACGATTTGTCAGTGTGATACGCTACTTCGGCGTCCAACTCAGAATCTAGTGGTTCTTCTTTGACAAGACACTCCAACAATACAGTCTTATTTTCGATAGCGCCAGTTAATGAGTCTACTCGTATAGCGTTGCTGACAACACGAGACAAATACGTTGGGGAATTGTCGGCTGCAGACGTAATATGTGGAACAGACTTTTCAAATTTCTCAGTTTCAAATTCAGCCCGATCTTCTTTCTGAGGACTGGAAGTGGTCAAAACTTTCTCGGTAATGGCGTGACTCACTTCAATACCATATACATCTGAAATGACAAAAAATAGACTCATTAACATATTTGGGTGGGGGAGGGGGTCAATTTAATGGGTTTTTTCTTTAGATTTAAGTCTGTTGACAAATTACTTTTAATATGAACGCTGATGTTCAGTTTTATGTGATGAAATTTGCATCGAGTATATTTTTAAAAAGTACATATAGATTCTTTATTCAAATGCATAGTTCCACATCACGAATTCAAGCTTTATTAAAGTGAATATCAAGAATATATCTATTTGTTCCTACTTGGTTTTTGCGAAATTAAAAAAAAAACTGATCGAAGTACGCTAAGAAGGCCAAATTAATTCGTGTATTTATCACAAACAATTAGTGGACTTTAGGCCTATGCGAGTAAATAACCTTTATAATAATAATTATTACCACAGCTTGACTTTATAATTTTTCAAATCATTTAGAAGAATTACTTTGGTAACATGTTGATCAAATTATTTTACAAGCTGTCACTGGAAAAACATGTTGCACCTATACAATTGTCAGTCACAACTGGACTCGTCTAAATTACTTGTATTTTGACAAGTATGACTTTTTAATTGGCATGGTCATTTTGAGAACAAAAATTTCATCTAGAAAACGTGTCAGATTGTAATTTAATTTGAAGATTTTTCCAAGGGCGTGGAAGAGATCTTAAATTTTGTTTCTTATCCTTTTGAGCAAAGATATTAAATCAGTTTGAGAGTAATATTTTCAAGGAAATAATCCATTATTTAAAACATAAAAGATCGGTAATGGTAAACAGGTATTCATCATTAAATCCAACTTTTTAACCGAAAATTTAAAACTAGAATTTTAAAGTCAAGTACCACTGAAAATTAAATAGTCGTAAAAAGTTATAATAACTTGTCTCATCAGTATTCGAATAAGAAGCCGGAAGGTGGACTTGCGTCTTACATTGTACTATGTTTAATTTCAGACACAATCATTTGCATTTCCGGTGCATTCATTTAATAACATCCTTAATTTTCATAATAAAAGGATGTCAAGAATAAATCATTCGAAGTGTACTATGGGATTTAACTTGACCTAAATAAGGATGATAGTGGAAAGATATCACTTCTTGACATAAGAATGACACTGACCGGAATCACTACCGGCAGATGTTTCAGGTAACTTGACTTTTTCTTGTGGCCAAAACATAGCGAGTGTTTTTTGTAAAGAAGAATAGATACTCTGGAGACTCCCCACGAACCACCCCTCTGACCCCCATAAGAAAGGTGTCACATCTGTCTTAGGATGTTTATAACGACCAAACAATTTTTACCTGCCAGGTAGCGCAAGGTGCGACAGGTGTTGGAAAATAACAAATTTGGTCATAGTGGTTCAAGGTGAAAATTTTTGAATGGCATTCCATTCAAATTAACGGTCATCTTGTTGAGACGATCTCCTATTCATTCAGTATTTTTCTATGTGGGAATAAAAGCTGCATTCCATCATCCGCGTTCAATGGTGTATTGGGTTATCAAATTTGAATAGTTTCTAAAGGCTCCTGCGTTTTTATAGGTTAACTGTTTTACATTTTAACTGTTTCACAACAATAGTCCATAATTTTTCGTATTTGCTTTGCACTTCTACAAATCTCCAAAATGACACAAAATTAAAGACAGGTCATTTTTCTTCGCGTGTCATATATCGATCGTAAAAAGTTCACCGTTGTCAACCATTCATAAAGTAAAATATTACAGAAATTTCTTTCATATTAAAAAGTTCATAAACTTTTTAAAGAGTATGCTTTGAACGAAGTTGATCTTTTGACCGTTATATAAAACGAGAAAAATGTCATGGAGGATGACAAATTGTATTTCAATGGAGACAATCCGAGTATTTTATTAATCATGGTCTTCAAAAAATGAGTCCGCGCCTCTTTGAATTTAGGAGAGGGGTAGACTACGTCCAATCTTATCCCTCCGGCCTAACTTTTTTCAAAAATAATACGTAAAACAAACTAGCCTATGTGAATTCCACTTCAAACATTGAACAGGACCCCAAACAGGACAGATGAAACCTTGTTTCAAAATGCAGTTCTGCAACTTTAGGATTTTTCTTCCGAACCGTAAAATAGGACTTTTTCGCGTTCTTTGATAGTCTTTTTTTACTTTTCTTCATTATTCTATAGCTTGCTTCTAGTAAATAGAAGTGTCTTACAAACCGTCAAATTCTCTTTGTGAATAGTATGAAAGAAAATCCAACGCTGGACAAACTTCTGTAAAATCATCACTTCTTTCTCTCTTACTTCGTGAACATGTTAACTTTCGGACTTGACGATTAAATTGTTGGACAGGACTCGTTTTCAACTTCAAGTCAATTAAAAAAAAAAAAAAAAAAAAAAAAAAAAGATGAAGGAGAAACAAGCTTCAGTGCTACAGTTTGTTGTCGTAAGTGCGATGAAAAGTGAAGGAAATTTTTTATCAGACAAATAAATCACCTTTCATTATAATTAAGTTATCACCATTTAAGATGGAAATGTGGAGATTTCACAAATACGTATAACGGGATTATAATATCGAAGTTGTTACTTAGAAAATTAGATTAAGAAAGCCACTACATTCTTTTTAAGCTACAGTTATATCTGACGTGAAATTGAAGCTCACTTCATTTTCCTATTTCATTTAATTAGACATGCGTGTAATTGTGACATCATGTCAATATCTTGTATGTAAATTTTGACTGCTCATTTCCATATTATTGGCGCGAGTAATTAATTTCATGTCAAATGTTATCATTGAAAATCATTAATAATTTATGTTATCAAAAATTATTTAGAATTAAGAGAAGGAATTAACTTAACGGTCAGATTTTGATGTCAGTAATATGACCTTCTTCTTTCTTTCTAGTAACAATCAATTGCTACAGCGGAAACGGCGCCAATTTTTTTTTCAATTTTACCAAACCATTACTACATGTAGAGCTTAAATCTCAGTTTGGTAGCTTCTCTCATTGTTACAAATGTAAAACATTTATTTCGTTACGCAAGAGCCGCTCCATTTAATAACGGGTCGTCAAACTGTCGTAAATTATCTTGATAAAACCCATTTTTTCAAACAATTATTCACCTTATAATATAACGGAGAGATTTTTAAACACTCTTTGGCCAGGTGGAACTACGAAAAAACTGTTACAATTCAGTTAAATGTTCATTGTGAAGATTTACGGAGTCGAATTTAAGCGCTTATTTTATATTTTGCATGTTAAAAGCAGGTTTTTAAATGATTTTCAAATCATTTTTCACTTTCCTGAAATACATCTGTCGATATTTATAGTAGATTTAACTGCACAGATGTTTAAAAATTCTTATTTAAAAATAAAAGATATTATCAAACAATGGACAACTTTACAGGTAAAACCATCATACCTTTGCTTTAATTTTTGTTTATATTAATAATTGATTTCCTCTTAGAAAATTTTGCATTTACAAGGCATATGGTGTCGATAGTGTGACGATATGGTCTATAAAGTTTCAGTTTGAACAGTAAATGAATACTATAAACTGGAAACGCGAACTTTCTTTTTCTTTAAGAAATTGTTTATGATAGCTTTTGAAGAAGATTATTAGAATGTTCACTTTGTACATTTTTTTTTCCGTTTTTGATACCATACAGGTGATGAAAACATTAAAGATTGATATCAATCTGAACAGCGAATAAGAAATATCAGAGACATCTGGAAATACTGAGAAATGTGCCCAATGGTGACAGTTTTTAATATCTGACCATCTTAGCCAATGCATCTTAGAAATAAGAAGTAGAAAATCGATAAAACCAGTTCTTCCCAAACGAAAAAATATGTAGTTTAGAACGTAAAGAAACTTGGTCAAAATGATCAGACCATTTTTTTTTTTTTTTTTTTTTTTTTCAGTTTTAACGCATATTACCAAGCCGTCCTGGACCAGTTATATATCTACACTATTTGTCTTCTAAACTTATCTCACATCCTTGCTGTCAAATTAACTTTGTTTATTCGTAAGTTTCGCTTCGAACACCTTCCTGTATTTAAGGGCCTAGTGACATTATCCACTTACATCACAGCGTATTAAAAGGTAATGAATTCTCCAAATAATGGAATCAAAAATTAAACTGCTTGTAATCCGTTTATCTATAACTGTATCGTCAACGGTTTGGAACTGGATGTCTCGTATTTGTTTCCGGTATTACCAGCATATACCACGAATCTTCGTTACCATAACACGCAAGGGAACATATTGTTTTCATCCTAATCGTAATCCGGTCCCGTAATCCAAACAGGCAAAAAAATGAGATAAAAATGTCTGAATTTTGACACGTTTTGTATAAGAATGTGAGATATTCTAATACATTTATAAATTTGTATTTACCAAAAATATTACAGTAAAAACATAGCGATGATTTCTGTGACAACCCAAATATTTTCAATACTCTAAATATAGGTCTAAATTTTGGCTTAACCATGTCCCACAAGTGTTTTTAAAATCTTGACAACCAGTACTATAAAAATTTATTTGCCTATCTTGTCAATTGTCCCGCCAAATTCTAAATCAATCTGCCAGAATAGCAGAAGTCTGTTGCACGCGACAATTGAAATAGTCAATAATCTTTTGCTGTTTTAGAAAATTTCAATACTTAGCAGCTGTTACTGAGTTAGAATCCTAAAATAGCGTAATACTCCAGTGTTTTCAGTCATTAATCATTGAGTAACGCTATCAATATGCTAATACAAAATGGAAAAAGGTTCTTAAAATACGGCTGTCGCAGACGACCGTTATTGATCTCCAAGACGACCAATCCTAAAACGTGGATACAGCGGCTGGCAATTAAATGTCCATCGAAATCAATAACTGTAAAAGACCAGAGAATTTAAAGACAAGAGGGATGCAAAACTTTGCCGGTGACAGATGCTAGATGCATGATGAAATTTAATCAAGTATCGACCGTTATATTAATTATTCAAACAAAATGTAATTTGAATTTTTTGGCGCGTTCCAATTACTTTAAAGTACCTCTTATAAAAAGCATTTCAACTTATTACATTCTTCATTTTTTGGAAATTCTGAAGAAAACAGCTTTTTGGCGGTTCATTGTTAAAGTTCTAAACTTGGAATAAATGAGAAAAAGTATGTTCTTTATTCCATGCTCCAGGCAAATACGTGACAAATTATGTATTTATTTTCGTTATAAAGATGTAAGAACAATGTTTTTGTAGTATATTTATGTTCAAAACACAAACATCTAATTGCCGTGTTTTATAACATAACTACGATTATCAAACAAATTAATCTATTAGACAACATAATTATATAAATAAAGAAATACAATTTTCTTATCTATTTTTTAATTTATGACCTTCGGTCCCTTTGGGGTATGGATAGCTTAATCAAACTTGAAACCGGTCTTCAAAAGTTTAAATTTAATAATTTTGAAACATTTCTGTGTCGGTTTTATCTTTATTGATGTGGAGCACTAACGGTGCATTCTTTTCGGGGCGACAGGTGAATTCGCAGGTTAAGGTGTAAATCACACGTGAATACCAAATTGAATCGATTAGATTCAGTGTGTGGTTAATTACAATGAGAGCTAATTGGTGGGAACTTCAGTTTAATCCTACCTGTTAATACCCAGTAATTAATATTCCCAGACTAGATGGAAACACGGAAATCAACTGTAAAAACATGTTATGAAAACTTCCTAATCTAAGTTGTGATTGTTTAATCAAAGTCATTATCAACACCTACTGAAAAGTTTGTAAATGTAAACACTTTTCTACCTTTGATCTAAGAAATAGTGCATTACCTACATTTGTCTGAATACCTGGAATTTGAGCAGTGCACAAATTCAAGGGAATTTCTAATAGCAGCCATACAAGAAAAAAACGGTTGTCGTGTTTTCATAACGTGACATTTTTTTCTCAGTGGTCAGATAGATATCTACAGACTATGCCTGATTGTTCTCAGGCTAAGCTATGTTCAAGTACAGTGCAAGTTGTCACTTTCAGTAGTTCATGGACCTCTCCACTTGAATATGAGATAGATAATAAGAATGATTGATTGATCCCGGGACCGACTGACAGTCCCAGATACAGTTTGGTCCTAGAACCTTTTTCTAGCTAGGTTTCCATGTATATGTTTTTATCTTGTTCTTTGTTCAATACAAGGATCGTATATTATATTCTAAATATACGATCCTTGTTCAATATTATCTAGACAACCAAAATTCTATCGATTATAACTATAATTTGAAACATATATCTCCGGATCTTAAATATTTCATGTTAAAATATATTTAAATCTGAAAATGTCATATTATTACTAATTTTTCGGAAAGACTTCCATTTGAACCCCCCTTTCTATATCTCTATGCTTATTCCGTCGACCATAGATGTAGTGGGTATACATTTATGCGTCAACAGTGGGGGGGGGGGGGTCAAAATAAAGTCTTTCCGAAAAATTAG